>JAHWFP010000490.1:24582-49090 GCA_023313725.1 Lithobius niger | reverse complement strand
AAAAAAAAAAACATTACTGCGTTCTGCGGGCATCTGCGGGTCTGAAAAATAAAATTACGTGCGGTTTCGGGTAAACCGCGGGTGAACCGCAGCTAAAACAAATAACCGCTGATAACCGCGTGTCATAGAAAATGCGAAACAATCGTGGCTATTTGGTTTTTTCCTTGCTTCCCTTCACCATGACGGCAAGGCCAATTGAGGTAGAAAATGCAAGACCCGAAACCGAAACTTCAGTGCGCCGTCAATAGCAAATTAAACCGTAAAAACAGCAAATGCACGCTTGAAGAGGAGGAAGGGACGCACGCCGGCAAGAGTTTATACTTATTCTTAACTAACTAAAAAAAAAATCTTTGAAGAACAAAAAATAATTAATAAACAAAAACGGAACGTTAAATGTTTAGAGTAAGGGTCTAAAAGTCAAAACCTAGAAGGAACACGGACATGGTTTGACAGTAAGGGTCTAGGTGTAAAAGTTTGTAAGAGGCTGGTAAGCATTAGACCCTTACTACCCGGTGGTTAGCTTATAGTTCTACTCTATTCGGACAGAAAGTGTGTATGAACGATTGTAGCAGGTTTTCTTTGTTCTTAGAATATTGTTATGGAACTTTAAGAACATAATTTTCTTGTGAAGTTTGGCATTTTGTGTCTTTTGATGCTTTAGAATTTTTTTTTATTATATTTCGTAGATTTACGGCAGAGGATAACCAGTAATGCTCTCTGATGTGAGTACCCTGCAATGTTACTAAATCGAAAAATAATTTTCAACATACAGTAAAGCAGTAAACCTATACAACACTACCGCTGGATCATCACGTGGGAGGAGTTCCAGTTTTTCGTGAAAATGTTTTTATTTCTGACCACCGGGTAGTAAGGGTCTAATGCTTACCAGCCTCTTACAAAATTTTACACCTAGACCCTTACTGTCAAACCTTGTCCGTGTTCCTTCTAGGTTTTGACTTTTAGACCCTTACTCTAAACATTTAACGTTCCGTTTTTGTTTATTAATTCGTGTTACTTTTAGAATTGCAGCTAAACTGTAAAACTGAGAGTTTAACACAGAGACCCAAGGCTGACTCTTACTAACACTGGCTGTCGCCAGTGTTAACAATAGAAACAAATCCTTTAATCTTCAGTCTTGCAGCTGGCGTTTGCTAATTAGCATTGTTGCATAATAACAATGTTTAAAACAATGTAAAACAATCAATGTGGTCGTTTAGAGCTCCATAACCCCTGAACCACTTGACCAATTAGAAAATGCCTTATGGAAAGGGCACATCTACAGAGCAATACCTGTAAAATGTGCTAAGAACCGGCTTCATAGGACAAATGGTTTGACCTGTAATTCTCTCCAAGTGTCCACTTTTAACTTATCGCTCATGGTATTGTTGTGAAAGTATACTCAAATTGAGGTTCAATTGGGTAAGCAGGTGGTAAGGGTTTTGTTGTTTGTAAGGCTTAGGTGTTAAGTAGGTTATGTAAAGTTTTTAACTTAGAGCGAATGGATTTGTGGACCTATAAGCTCTGAAATAAAGTAAAGTCAAGTAATCGCTTGCGGTAGTCAGGGCGTGTTTTACGCAGCGAGTCGCCTTTGCATTCTCGCAGCTAGAACTCTAATCGTGATGGCAAAGGTGACATTGCCATGGTAACAACGCTAAATGGATTAGCTAAATCCGACATCGTTGGAGTAAATACTTGCAGTCTTATAATCCGTGCCGATAATATAGAGAATTCTTCATGACGAAACAATTTTTCCAAACGCGTCTGAACTCGTTATTTGCTGTTTTCGTTGCGAGGCGGCAGACATAAAACCGCCGCCATGTTGGAATTTGCGGTGATTGCTAGCTTCTAGCTGTGAGAATGCAAAAGCGAGTGGTCGCGTAAACGTGCCCTCATTGTTTTAACTGCCCATAGTGTTGGTACCTGTAGTGTTTTACCCTCCTGGGGTGGGCTTCCTGCGACTCTTAGTTGTGTATGCATGGTTTGCTCTTGTTGGTATATTAGGGTAGGGCGCTTGGCTACGGACTACTGCTCTCTTTTTTGGCACAGGGAAAAAAGGGAAATTTTGTCTTTACTCGGGAAAATTCTGTAAGTGAAAAGTGGACGCACTGTGCCGTACACAAGGTCTTTGATTCCCGCTTCCAATAATGCGGCCTAATGCGTGTTCTATCATGACTGTGGCGTGCAAAATACGTTGCCACTGCACTCTGGCGACCCATTTTGTCACTCTCGAATCCGGTTTAGTTAATCGAACGCACCTACATTTTGATCCATTGCGAGCATTTGCGTTATCGTTACTGAGTGAAGCGATAGCTCCAAGTGCCACATGTTCGTGGGCGTTGACCGTCAAAGAATTCGAGATGATTGAAGTGCGTCGTGTTGTGTCCTAATCGCAGCTGCGCTCACCTGTGTTCTCTCACGGCACGTGTGTGTGAAACAGGTGTTGCCCCGAGTTTTCATTCAACAATACCGGCTTATTAGAGTAGATTAGACTCTTCTGCAAACGGTTTGTGTGTGTGTTCACGCTATAACGTGTTAACGAATTATCGGATTTCTGCCAAATTTTACACAGATTCTATGGCACATTTCTAGGTCTAAGTTCGAAAATGGATCGAATCCATTGGGGAAATCCTCCACTAGAAATAATCAAAGATTTTTGTTCGCAGCAAACGTACGAGGTTCGTTATTTTTTCTTCAGCCGACTGACGTCATCCATTCACGACCAATCACTGGGAACTATGTAGCTTTCGTCAGCGGCTGATGTCACCACCAACCGACCAATGACTGGCAAATTATGGCACAGATCACTGACGTAGGCACGCGGCTCCACTGATCTCATTCGTACGAACTGGATAACAAGCTTGTATACTCATGTCGGCATGCGAAATTAGCGTAGACTTGGGCTACTTGTTTGGACCATCGTTCATGACTTTAATTAGTATTTTTTGGGGGAGGGGGAACTTCTACTGTATGACATTTATGTTGTTGTGAGGGGAGGGGGGGGCGAAAATTCATAAAATATTTTTGGGCAATGACTGTGCTATGTAGATATTTCATCCTTATCACTCGTGCGACGTGGCAACGTCGCAGTTGGATAAATGAAATGTTCAACACGCCGAGACTAAACGGTTTGGAGGCTTCCCGTATCGTAAAACTGCCAAACGGTGCTGAATATTTTTAATGTTGATTCAGTTCACTAGTGTTCTAATTAAACTTACAGTTTAAAATGTAACCGATTGAAGAATCGTAGTGGGCTCGTCTTTAATGAGAGGTGTGCGCCGCCATGCCATCCAACGCAGTTGATCAAAACATGTATGGGGGGATTGGGGGATTGAGGCAAAAAAGCTAGAAATGCAAGCGACCACTGGTTTTACGGTTGCATACGCGTCGTGGAACCGCGGCCAAGAAATCATTTGGGTGTTTGGATTGTATTCTTAGGAGGGGTAATTATTCACACGTGTTAGACAATTAGTAGCCAAATCGATCGTTGTATTCGCTAGAGAAAACAAATCGACTCTCACTATAGTTGGTGTATTTTTTTGTATTTGGTCTAGCTTGAGAATTTCGTCATTGCGACTGAAGAGAAATTTATGAAAACACACCGAGGTAATTTTTAATTTTTTTTTTTTTTAGTGTTGTTCAAATCGATTTGTTTAAAACATCTAATAAATAATTAAATAAAGAAAGAACACACGGGCGTTTTTTTTTGTGAACTGACAAGAAGGACAAGTGAGCAGGAAGAAAAAAATCCCGTATCGTCATGAGTCCAGTCCTACTTTTTTTTTTTATCTGATTTGCTGCTCACTTGTAGATCACGGAAGAGAGACGAAACTGCAGTCAGGATATAAATAAACAAACTCAATATCTGGGAAATGCAATGACAAAGAGCAGTACACGGCCATCTCCATCAAAAAAATATCTTCCCGTTTATTTATTTTTTATTTTTGGTAAATGGAACACGTGGATGTTTTTATTCTTATTCGTCTAGATGGACTCACGCTGGTTTTAAATGCAGTCCCCGGGTGCTACAAAGGGAGTTTGTTCCTTTTCAAATTGAACAAGAAGGATATGAACGTTGTCTTGCTGAAAAACACGGTGTCGATATTTGTCTAATTACTAAGTAAATGGCTAGCTAGTTTCCACGAAAATATATTCTTCCATGGGGTGCTGAATGATAGCGAAAGGGCAGCGCCAATAACTCCATACTGGCTACGAGGCTGGCACTTGCAACGATAGCTAGCTACAAGGGGCATCAAATTAAAATGGAGGGAAACAACAACGGCACTTCTAGTCACGCCAGTGCTGTGAGAGTGGATTTCGAAGGCTTTAAAAACGTTGTTTTCGCCGATCCCTTATGTTGAGAGGTTGTAAATCGGAAAAGAAAAGATTCCACTTGTTAAAAATTTCAGCAACTGTCAACAAATCGGAAAAAAAAATCGCGAATTTTAGGCCTAAGAAATCCGTTCTAACAGCATTGGGCTCCGCCCATCATTTTTCCCCTCCATGGTTATCCAGTGCCACTTGCAGCTAGCCCAATTACTGGCTCCAGCATGTTATAATAATATGACGCTTGTCACTGATTGATTGATTGATTTCACGAGCCTCGGCCCACAGCCACGCGCTCGGACAAAAGCATATTTACACCAATGTATGCACAGTATCGCACAGTATTGACCTCGTCAATTATACCTAACACCACCGAATGCTACTCACCGAAGCATAGAAACAGAGTGGAAAAGGGAGCACAAGAGAATTGCCATGCCCCTAGGACCTGTACCCTAACACCCGTCTTACCAACAAAAGCCACAACTTCTCTCAGCCGCGCACACGCCAAAGGTGACCGGATAGAGAGAAGACTGCCCATTTCTTGCCCTGAATGAATGTAACCTATCAACCGCAGTTGAATCCGGCGCAGCGCTGTACAATCTAGAAGAAAATGCTGCGGAGTCTGCGGCTGACCGCAACTGAGACATGCCGGAGTGGCTCGCTACCCCATCCAGTAACGATGATCTGCAAGAAGAGATAGTGATTTCACACGGAATAATTCGTCTCGGGCTGGGGACTGGCCGCGGCCGGACGCGGCCGGACGCGGCCAACCCTCTTTAGCAGATTCTGGAGGGCCAGCGCGACTTGATTTCATACGGTTTAATTATAAGCAGCTGTTGTCAGCCTCCTTGTTTTGACAACGACTGGTGGACGGGAAATTTTTAACTACAATGAAGCTTAGTTAGCATTTCCAGCAGCGCGGCCGGGCGCGCGTTCGGATTTCAGACGGAATAATTAAAGCGTGCTGAGCAGCGCCAGCCCGTGCTGGCCAAGGCTGGCTGGTTGTTGCGTAGCGGCCGTCGTGGCTCGCTTGCGCGCGGCATGGGACGGCACGGCATGCAAACATTACTCCGTGTGAAATCATTAAGAATGGCCCGTACGAAGGCGGGAGAGGACCCTGCAGGCGGAAAGTAGGACGTGAGAAAGCATTCTGGCTGGAGACAATGCAGGACCCGACCACGTGGGGCCACAAACCATTCCCTCTCCCACTCGTACCGTAACCACTTGCGCAGCTGCAGACGCTTCGACGCCGGGAGGGAGACAGGAGAGATGGCCGAGCCCTCAGAGGCCGCTGCTACCCTGGCCAGACCATCAGCCTGCTCGTTCCCTGTGGCACCATTGTGCCCGTTCACCCAGGAGAGACTGACGAAGCCACTCCGGGATGCAGCGTGCAACTTGCGACATATCTCATAAAGAACGGGATGGCAGAGGTCCAGATGCTCTACTGCTCTCCGCAGGACAGCCAGAGCACCTCGCGAATCTGTGGAAATCGTGAACGACGGCAGATCAATATCCTGAGCAACATCCAGTGCCACGGAGATGGCACAAAGCTCGCACACAGTGCTGGAGCACACTGACTGCAACTTCTTACTGAGAAACACCTTCTGGGAAGGAATAAGAATCCCAACACCACCAGAGCTCTTACTCCTACAGAAAGAAGCATATCGCAATAAAATATCGCAATCTGTTAGGACAGGTAAAGCGACAGTTGAAGAATGGAGGTCACAATTCATGGTAGGCTACGCGTAGAAGCCATCAAAACCAATGCTCCGATTTTACGCTCTTATTATTAAGTAATAGATATCCGTGAATCATACGCGATTTAACGGCTATAATTGCTCGCGAGTAAGAAATGGCTAGCCCAATATCGAGGGGGTGGAGGGAAACACGAGTGCGCCTCGCGCACGAGTTTTTCCATTCGGACCCGAGATATTGGACTAGCCGTTTCGAGCTCAAAAGCAATTATAGCCTTTAAATCGCCTATGATTCACGGATATGTATTTTAGAGCAAAGGTGTGGCGTCAAGCTAATTTATCGTCTTATTAGAGTTTTTTTAAAGACTTGTTTCAAGAATTTAAGAATTTTTTACATGCGACTTATGTAAATTCCTGAACGGAAGTTCCGGATTGGAAATGGGATTGGAAGCTTCCTGTGTATGAAGGCCGACCGAAGGGGAGAGACGTTCCGTAACACTGATGTTAGTGTTTTAAGGTAAAACTGTATTTTTTCTACTTTAATGGTTTAAATAAGATGAGTATATAAAATTTGCTATTCGCTTGAGTCCCGTAGATTTTTAGGTGCATTTCAAAGTGTCAGTAGCCTAGTTTACAAAAGTAGGCTAATTGTAACAAAACATAATTTCCTGTTACGTAACTTTTAAAATTTTATTGTTTGGAAAGATTTATTTGGAAGGAATTATAAAGTTTTTCATTTCAGTTTATAGTTTGCAAGTTCTCGATATGACATCGAAATCTAAATACAAAAAAAAAAAAGTTAATAAACAAATGAATCACGTAAGCGCAAATGTTACTGGCGTATCATGATAAGTTCTTGGGAAATAAAGCACTGCTTGCCATTCTGCGATGTATCAAGGCCTCAGATAATTTCACGATTTTTTTTTTTTTTGTGTACGGATGACTGCTGATACTGAAGGACCCTGGATGTGATCAACCGAAAGAAGAAAAAAAAGAATAAAATAAAACGAATATGACGATCGTTAAGACCTCCCAAGAGGAAGTAATTGGAATTTTACAGTTCACCTCGAAATTTCAGTGAGAAAAAAAATGGCAACAGTTCCCTGGGCGTCCCAAAAGTAAGCGCATTTTTTTCTAGCGACTGCCAAACTGTTGAGCTCAAATCTTTTACTGCCCGGCAGTGCCAATTTAGTAAAATAGTTCGAAGGTTAAATAAAAAATTAAAGAACTGCTTACTTTGCAATTTAAGAGTATTCATTTAACATTTGAAGTCTTGGTCGGATGGATTAACCTGCCGAAAGGACTTCGCGTTTGACATCACGACTTCAAATGGCGAAAAAGTTTGGCAAGAATCGTTAATAGGTTTTGTTGAGGGAGATAACATATTTCCAGAGGAGAAGGTCCATATTTTCCAGAAAGGCGCTCGGGCATTAGTAGCTTCTGTTAATGTGAACTAATATAAAAAAAAATACATGTAAACAATGACGGCTATATCATACATTTAGAACATAACATAACATAACATTTAGATAAAAAGATAAAAGTGGAAGTAAACGTTTCTAAAGGCCTCGGTTAAAATTGTTGTGCGGTCGCCTTGTATTCGTTAAGTTAGGTTATTAGGTTAAGTCCTAGTTAAGTAAGTGAGCAGATGGTATGTGTGTTCTTTGCACCGACGCGATTGTCATAACTGTAATGGCATATTTACGCATCAGTCTTGTTTGACACCATACGGGCATAATAGGTATGGTATGGCATTCAAGGCTCATAAATTTTAAATACAAACAGGACGGAAAGCCGATGGCTCAACAAGAGTTAAATAAATGCAGATGCAAACCTATTTACATTACCTTTTGGGGACTTGTATGTCAGACAGCCTGAGCGGGGAATCGAACCCACGACCGTTGAAACGAAAGTCCGAGGTCCTACCGCTGATCCATACGGACACGGCCTCAGTACGGCTCAGCGGTAGGATCTTCGTCGCCATGCCACTTCCATCATACTTCGTGTCTTGAGCTTGGAGGAGAGCTTCTTCATTCGTTTCGTTGCTGTGGTGACCAGTTATGGATAACTCGAAAGGCGTGTAATACGTAAAAGGCGAGAAGCAACCGGCGGAGTTAAGGTTGCGTTTACTCAACGAGACCATCTCGCTCGCCATAGCGCTGTTTGCTTTCAGCTGTTAATAATTTACGATTAGTTTCCATTTCAACTAAATGAATGAAGCAATATATAACAAATTTATAAATAGCAATACAAATAAAGAACGAAACACAACGGTAATTTTAATCATTGCTACAACATTGTTGACATTTCACGCTATTTCCAAAATTCCAGTGCTATTCTCGCGCAAAGAACAGCTTCTAGCAGCGGTCAGACGACGGTAGAATAAATAGCTGCTCGCCGCGAGAATTCAAAATCCAACATGGCGTCCATTTCTTTATTATCGAATCGAAAACCATCGAATGCTGGCATTCAGAAATCAGTCCGTCGTTTTGGACTGAAGTAAAAATTGTTTCCTTGTCGTCATAAATCGACGCTGCCATGCCGTACACATTGTACTTCGTGTCGCAAAGCGCGAGGAAGAGATCTGCGTCCGCGTCGTTGCCGTTGTTACTACGTGTAGACAGTTCGAAAGCCGCATGTTCCGGTAAGGGCGCATTTACGTATTACGACTGGCCTTTGCATTCTCTCAGCTAGAATTTAATCGCAATGGCACAGGTGGCGTTGCCATGGTAACAACGCTGCATGGATTAGCCAAATTCGGCTTCGTTTGAGTAAATGCTTGCACTCTTATAATCCGGGACAATGAGATAAAGAATTCCCCCTGACGAAACAATTTTCCCAGTTGGTTCTGAACTCGCGTTATTAACTGTTTTCGGAGCGAGCCGGTGCAGCTAAAACTGTCGCCATGTTGGAATTTCAGATGATTTCTAGCTTCTAGATGCGAGAATGCAAACGCGAGTCGTTGCATATACGTTCCCTAAATACGAGAAGCAGCCTGCAGATTTAGCACTGGCCAAGTAAAAGCTAGTGAGCGAAAAAATTGCTGTTGTGTTAACACGCCCTATACCATTAACTAAGTAAAAGCTAACGATCGTTGCAAGAATTCAGCATAAATGCAGCCTGGACGTGGCTGTCACAGCTTTGATTACCATAGACACTAATAAAGCTGGGAACGCACCAAAAATGTAATTTAAAGCAATAACAACAAATCAAGCCAAAAAAAAAAACATGAAAAAGCGGCAAGATTTCTGAACATTCTGAACCCCAATACCAAGCAAACGAGGACACAATTGCAAGCAAAAAGCTTATGTCATACTAGAAGAAGCCCGTGCTACGCACGGCCGGTCTTGGATCCACCGTTTGCAACACTGGTACGGTTTGGTTGTTCATGTGTATGTCCATGTTTCACCGAATTAAGTTTGTTAAATCCCAATTTTGTGCTAACAAACCCTTTCATCGAAAGAAGTTTAATCAACCCAATTTTTTGCACGCTGTCTGACAAATACTGATTTTCGTTCGCTTCGCTCACTCAATCAGCGCATCCTGTGACTCAAAATCACTTGATGCACTGTTTTAAAAAATTGGCACGCTCAAGCATCGTTGCATCGTTTGCAATAAGCCCTTCTATCGTTTGTAGCTCCCAACCGACGTAGGTTAGTTTAATTTCAAACTGTACGCGTTTATACCACACGCCATGGCTGTTTGCTATGACGTGCATATCACGTGACTGGGCTAGTCCAATCAGACGGCCAAACAGCCGTTGTTCTCGTTCGTCATTGGCTAACTCATGACGACGTCACGGCAAACAGCCACTGCGCATGGTTTAGATTATTATTATTATTATTATTTATTTCACAATCACGGATTCTTTAATTTTACCATCAACATTCATTCAACGGTTTAGACGAAAGTTTGGCCGCGTGAGTGTGGCATTGTCAACCGGATATAGGTTTTGACTTTTGAAATTTCGTTGTTGAGCTAAAAAAAAAAACGAATTGGTGTTTTAGCTAAAACCGGACGACTTTAAACCAAACGACGATAGGTTGTTGATTTTTAGGTCGGGGCCTCGAAATTGACAGCTTTATAAGATGGAAAGGCGCATTTGTTTCGTAGCTCCTGACCTGCAGAGGGAAGTTGAATTGTTTTAAAGTGGCCGGCAACAATCACTACATACGCGATCGTTGATACCTCGGTAAATGAAGGACAATCACTTGCAACAATTTGGTGGTGCGTGGGGAGTAGAGGAGTGGAAAG
The DNA here is from genome assembly GCA_023313725.1 of Lithobius niger. Classification (NCBI taxonomy): domain Eukaryota; kingdom Metazoa; phylum Arthropoda; class Chilopoda; order Lithobiomorpha; family Lithobiidae; genus Lithobius; species Lithobius niger. The sequence goes on along the minus strand of JAHWFP010000490.1, from coordinate 38,819 downwards.
AGGAGGGAAGAAGAGAGTGGGAAAGGAGAGGGGCGAGGGTAAAGGGGAAGGGAAGAAGTGAAGAGTGGTCCCGTTAACATTTTCAAAATCTCAGCGGAAAACTCACGTTAACATTGTCGCGTTGAACAAGCATGGCCTGGGTGTGGGAAGGGAGGGGAGGGAGAGAAAAGTAGGGGAAAAGGAGGGGAGAAGAGAAGCAAGGGAAAGGGGAAAGATGGAGCACAAGTAGGAAGGGGAGGGGAGGGACGAAGAGAGGGTAAGTCCCTCCCGTTAACACTTACGTTGGACAAGATATTCATTGTCAGTGCACGAAAGTGATGGAACAGGTTCACACAAGCTCGTGTTGTGGACAAGGAAAAATTAAAGGCCCAACTAACAATATTGGAAACGCGATTTACTTTCCTAAGAAGACCAAACACCAAAAGAGGCAAACACCGGTAGACTCAATCCACCGTGCAGCATGCACGGGTCCCGCTAGGTTGACCATTAATGCAGAGGTCTTCTATGAATATAATTCCAGGATAGGTTTGTTGATTATATAAGCCGTTATAACTAGTTTGAATGCTTTAATGATAGGGCTGTTGGTGCCCTCGCTTCAACCATACGCCAAACCAGTCATTGCTACAATTTTAATATTACGGTTTTTTTGTGTGTGTGCAAGAGCTATTACGTGGAGAGAATGGAAGATTTGACTGTGATTATACGAGCGAGAGCGGCACATCCTTTTCCAGCATGGTCCATCTGCTGGATCCCAGTGACGTCATAAACACAAGGCCACTAGATAAAGGGCGTTCGTTGCCTGATGTTCGGCTCCCATTAAATCAAAGCTTCTTTCCTCTCTCAATCAGACAATTATTACAGATTGTGTCGTGATGAAGGTTCGTAGTCAGATGCCTCTGCTGTGCGTTTTTCTGCTGGGCTTGGCTGCCCTTCAAGCCCATGCTGACCCAACCGTCTACAAGATTGGCGTGGGCCGTGCTGACGTCACTGGTCCTGCCGCCCAAATTGTCTTTGTAAGTCTACGTCATTCGTTTATGTTTATTTAAGTATGCCGACTAGGCTACATACAGTAAAAAAAAAACGTTTTAAGGGAATTTTTAATAGCTTGGGCATTTATGTAAATAACGGGAAAGCAGAGGGTAGAAGAAACTCCCTCGTCCCCCCCCCCAAAAAAAAAAACGAGACGAGGGGGTTCAAAACTCTTCGGAAAAATCAATAAAAAAATAATTCGTACAATAAAACTAAAGTTGTCGTTCGTTTTCTAGCAGAGGGTGTAAAGGGGGAAATGGTCGTAAAATGTCAGCCTGCTCCCAGCAACGAATTATGCCTCTTAGGGGCCTAGTGCTTAAGATGTATTGTACTCCCCCCTCCCAGTCCCACAATACTGATGATGGTAGGTAGGAATGGGGGTTGTGACTGATATAAAGGTGGACGAAAAGTCATAATACATCAATTTTTAACAACTTCTTTCATTAGGCCATGCAAAGTAAAAAAAAAAAATGGTTCTCAGGGCCTCCCGCATCGATTTTTTTTACAAGAAATAAAAATAATTGACGCGGCATTCATTAGTGACTTTTCTTCCAAAGTCAACGGTAGTCTGATCACTACTGTTGTATCAATGCTACGTAATCCGCCGCATCAACTAAAAAGCTTCGCATCAAATTTTTTTTGGGGGGTTTCTGAAATCCGATCTATGCTAGCTGCGAATAAAAATTTCCGAAAAATGGATTTTTAAATACTGTGTTGAAGCAATCTGACCATTTTATTTTTAATTCAATATGAAAACGGCACTTTTTTTTTTACTACAAAATGTGTTAAAATATATTTTAAAAACTTCATCTCTCGTCAGTTTTCAACTTTCTGTGCCCGAGAACCATTTTTTTAACTTTGCATGGCCTTATAGAACCTTATCTAGACACACGCTAGTATGTCGCGCCAAGTTAGGCAACAAACATCACAATTCAAACATCACATTAATTCAATTGTCGAGGTTGTAAACCATTGTAGCACGACGCCATTGCGTCAGTGTCTTATATCTTGAAGCATAGTTGGGCACATTTCAGATACTTGGGGAAAAATAATAATGCGGTACAAAAGCTTAAATTGTGTTGAAATCGAGAGCAATGACCCACCTGACAAAATTTAACTCGTGTTTGAATGCCAGCTATGCTGCTTTCAATGCGAAATCTGCCCCTCAATAACGTTGAAAATGTGTTACTAAATAGCTTAGCTAGCTAGCTAGCTAGTTCGCTTATCCCCATGTTAAATCCCATAGGGTGATTAGTCATCGATTCCCACATAACGGGAAGGCTTCCATCTATGAAATTGGACGAATGGGTGCATTACAATACGAACTGTGTACCTTTTATGGTTTGGAGCCTTGGGCCTTATCAGGGATGGCGTGGAAGGGCGCGTAAGTACGAAAATATTGTTATAACCATTGTTAGTATTGTCGGCATCGTCTCTTATTTGACGGCCAAAGTTCCGACTATGAGAACGTGTATATTGACGTGCGTTATTAGACACACACTAGTGTATCACGATAAATCTAAACAACGTTGCAAAGAAATTGTATTCACGTCCAATTCACCAAGTGTAAAAACAATGCAAAATAAACAAAGCCAAAAACTGGTAAAGAGGCCACCAAGTTGAGAGTGGTTCGGCCCTTCAAAGGAGTGATATAAACACACCAAAACTAACTAAATACAACAAATTACAACAAAATTAAAACCAAACCAAAAGCCAATAAAGAGGTGTCTAAGTTGAGAATAGTTCGGCCTACAAGCAAAAGGTAGTAGCAAATTGTGGAAAACCAATTTCTTGTTGACGTGGCACTTTATTACTCATCTGCACGGTAGTGAAGTTGAGTGAACACACAAAAAAAAAAAAATAGGAGTGGTATCATATCAAAAACCAAAACTGGTAAAAGGGGCCGCCAAGTTCCGAATGGTTCGGCCCTTCAAAAAAGTGATATCAACACAGCAAAACATTCGCCAACTTAATCGCACCGAATAATACTTTGGACGTTAAATGAAAACTCGAACATTGCTACCGAAAGTAGCAATGTTCTAGTTTTCATTTAACCTTCGAATTATTAAGCGGTGCAATTAACTTGGCGAATGTTTTGGTTTGTTGATATCACTCCTTTGAATGGCTGAACCATTCGAAACTTGGCGACCCCTTTTACCAGTTTTGGTTTTTGATATGATTTTATTTTTCCCGTGACCGTGAGACAACTTTTTTGGCCTGTGGCCCTGGACTTCACCACCCAAAGCACCCCCTTAATCCGGTCCCGTTTCCCCCGCCCTGAAAAAATATTTATATACGCCACTAGGCTTGGTTGTGGAAAAGTTACCTTTCACATGTAACCCACAAAAAAAATTTCCTCACTGTGAGGTACCACAAGGGCCTCCAAGGGAGGAAGGGGGGGGGGGGGGAGAAAAAATTAGGGGGGGGGGGATGGATTGTTTAAGCCCAGTGCGACGACACAAAAATAAAATTGACCATACTGGAGGTAAAGTGAATTTTTTCATCTCAAAAATGACACGTTCAGCAGTCAACATTTCTAAATACGCCTCAACTTCTAGGGGTGAAGACCCCGCATACCCCCCCCCCCCCCCCACCTACCCATGGTGCGAGTGTTTGTAAGATTTTAAAGTTGTCAGTATGGGCGGTTTTTTTTTCCAAAACTGCTGTCTGGTTTTGGCTCCTCGGCTTCTGCGTTTCAGCTGCTGACAATGTTACAGATGTGGACATACTAACAAAACAGTGCTTTCTTCATATCTTATTGTGGGAAACTCAATACAAAATAAGTTTGTAAGGAACACAGGTTTAAATTTTTCAATTCTGTTTTATGGCACATTTTTACCTCAGCCTCGTTCCTTCGTCTTAAACGATGCACGTTTTCCTTAAAACTATAGTCAGGGTGGCGTTCTACCTGGATATGCCGGGAAAATTCAGATAATTTGTCAAGTCTGGAAAATTCGGGGGAAAATCAGGGAATTTGAAAAAAATATTTACCGAAAATCAGGGAATTTGAACATTTTCCTGAAAATCTTCACCTATAAACAAAAGGTAATTCGGATTTAATTTTTTACCTCTAAACCCTTCACTTTATGTCAGATAAAACTTCATTTCCTTTTTGTTTCATTTCTGACAAAGCGAAAACTCCTTAGGCCTGGGACGTTACGTGTTAGGTGAGTTTTTATTTGTGTTCAGATTTTGTGGCCTTTTCCTGCCCTTTATCAATACCAGTTTGGGCAGTGCACTAATTGATTAAGCACTGACCTAACTGGTCCTGTACTTTTAGACCTGTACTGCACCTTTCTTCCACCCAAAGGAAATTTTACCAAATAAAATTATGCCTCCCGGCCGTAAGTAGTGCCATAGTATGCGGAAAGAAAAGAAGATTATTTTCAGGTTTAAGATTTTATTTTACCATTATCACGTTTCTTACGCTCAAAAAACATTTTTGCACGACGTAATTACAAGGAATTTTAATTTTGTAAAAAAAAAGGGGGATAACATCGAAGATAGACCAACTGACCGTTTTAACCCGTTTTGGCCTAGAACATTATTAAGGAAGAAAAAGATTTTTTGCACAAGGGTAAGGACATGTAATTTCTGCGATTTTGCAAAATCGCAAATTTCGCAACATTTTCTCTAAACGAGTTATGAAAGTTATTCTTGATGTGGTAGGTAAACAGTCACTAACTGAAGCAAAAACACCACATTAATTGTCGCAAAATTCATTAAAAATATCGCAAAATGCCACAAATTTCCAAAAAACAGCGCAAAATTTACCGCAAAAATGGCCTTATTTTTCATGCCAATATATTTGACAACTAGCTAACTGGAACAAAATTCTGGAGCAGTTCTCACCGAAGCATTACTCAGAGAAATCCGCATCAAACAATACTGTGGACACTAGGCAGCCATAAGTGCGCAGTTGATCATCACCAGCCATGTACGTGGTGCGTATATGTTAGAAAATTAGGCTGTAATTGTGTACTCATTATTGAATTCAGCCACCAAGTCCATCACCGCAAAATTGCACCAAAATCCCGCAAAATTGCACCTTCATCACAGTAAAACTTACCGCAAAATCATGCCTGGTATTATCGCGAAAATTACATGTCCTTACACAAGGGCCACCTCTCACGGTGTATGACAGCGTCAAACGAGGTAACGCTAAAACTGGATTGTCGTTACGTCAAGAAATGCTTCAGTCTTTAGAGATCTTTGTATAGACGTATCCAAATGCGTTACCTGAACGTCATTGTTGGCCATCTAATAATGTTCAAGACAACATACAACAGTAAAACTGATCTTCCAGAGTCCCGTAACTGTGGAATGATTATTAGAAAAAGGACCCATCAGCAGATAGTGCCTCTCATCATCGTGGGGCAGATAACCAAAACCAAAACCCAAAACTGGTAAAAGGAACCGCCAAATTCCGAATGGTTCGGCCCTTCGAAGGAGTGATATCAACACACCAAAACATTCGCCAAGTTGATCGCACCGATTAATACTTTGGACGTTAAATGAAAACTTGAACATTGCCACCGAAAGTAGCAATGTTCTGGTTTTCATTTAACCTTCGAACTATTAGTCGGTGCGATTAACTTGGCGAATGTTTTGGTGCGCTGATATCACTCCTTTGAAGGGCCGAACCATTAGGAACTTGGCGGTCCCTTTGACCAGTTTTGGTTTTTGATATGATCCAGTTTTCTACGACAATTGGTTTAGTCTGTAGAGAATGCTGTAGAGAATGCTGTGTGAAGTCCGCCACCGAGCTAAAAATAAAAATCACGAATCCAGCTCAGGTCCAGACCTACGCTACAAATCGGACATTAATATTGTTGGAACACGTGTTGGCCAAGTCCGTGGAAAATGTTGAAAGACGGCGGAGATATTAAGCATTCGAAATTTCGACTTTAACGTGCGAAACCTGGATCAAACCTTACAGTAACGACTCACTAATCAAACCTTAGCCGAATTGCTGCACACATTTAAATTATCTTAAGAGTCCACTGTGTTACCTAAATCCAATCGACAGTGCGATTGAAAATACCCAACGTTTGTTGCAGCAAACGGACAGCACCGTCACAAGCCAGCATCGTAGAACTAAGCCACTGTTGGTTTGGAATCAATGACGTCACCAACTGTGGCATCTTGGGTAATTAAACAGGACGGAAAACCAAATGGGCTCTACAAGTGTTAAATAAATACGGTTGCAAACCTATTCACGTTGCCTTTTGGCCTTCATTGTCAGAGTATCTGAGCGGCGAATGGAACCCACGACCTTTGAAACAGAAGGCCGAAGTCCTACCGCTCAGCCATACTGACACGGCTGAAAGGAAACGCCCACAGGCAGCGTTTCACACGCTAGGAAATACATATAAACATACACTTTCCAATCGCCATTGGAGGGGACGCTTATTTGCGAGCCACACACCAAGTGAAACCGAAAGGAACACTCCTTGGTTTTTAGGTCGTTATATAGGTCTGACATAAGTCCAAAAGGCAACGTAAATAGGTTCGAACCATATTTATGTAACACTTATCGAGCCATTTGGCTGACTGTCCTGTTTAATACCCAAGATACCACAGTTGGTGGCATCATGGCTTCCAAACCAAAACAGTGCCGTATTTTTACGATCCGTATTTACGATCCGTATTTGCATCAGTATTTATTTAGCCTATTTGACTTTCCGTCCTGTTTAATCCCTAATTTTACGCTAAATTGTGTATTTCGTTCGTTTTCATTCAGTGTGTGACGCGCACACAAGCGTCCGACCAGTGGCGACTGGAATGTTTATATGTACATGTGTGCGTTTTAAGTGCTGCCTATGGACGTTTCCTTTTGGCAATTTTTCCACTTTGTCACCCTTGAGCAAATTTAAATATTCAAGATGGCGGCCAAGATGGCTGAAAAATCATATATCAGCCATATCTTCGCATATAGAACAGACAGGATAATCATTTTGGTGTCTAATACTATGTTTCAGGGTCAGGGAATACTAATAACGGATTGCCTTCTTGATAAAATATACGACTTTTGTTTTAGAGGCTGGTATCACAGTCACCGTTTGATTTTTCGCTCATTTTCAACTATCAACTATTCTGACGTTTCTAATTTAGGTGGACGACTCCAATTCGACTCATTCGAAGGAAGACATTCCGACCTTTTGAGTGAACCTTATTGGAGTCATCCACCTAAATTACAAACATCAGAATAGTAGTTAAAAGTTGAAAAATCGAACAGTGACTGTGATACCAGCCCCTAGTAAAAAGAGCGTAGCTCGGTACCTAACAATGATAAACCCATTTATTTACCCTTGATGCAAAGAAGACATTCCCACCTTTCGAATGAATCTAATTGAGGTCTTCCACCTAAATTAGCAACGGCAGAATAGCAGTTGAAAGTTGACAATGAGCGAAAAGCAAAACGGTGACTGTGATACCAGCCCCTAGTAAAAAGGGCGCAGCTCGGTCCCTAACAATGACGAACTCATTTATTTACCCTTGATGCAGAGAAGGCATTCATACATTTCGAATGAATATAATTGGGGTCTTTCACCTAAATTAGAAACGGCAGAATAGCAGTTGAAAGTTGAAAATGAGCGAAAAATCCAACGATGACTGCATGTGATACCATCCCCTAAAAAAAGGGTGTATTTTTTTTTCAATACGATAATCCGTTATTAGTATTTCCTGACCCTGAAAACATAGTATTAGACGCCAAAATGATTATCCTGTCTGTTCTATAAGCAAAGATATGGCCGATATATGATTTTTCAGCCATCTTGATATTTAAATTTGCCCAAGAGTGACAAAGTGGCACCATGCAGAATTTCATTAAGTTTGTCTTGAATAAACACAAAACACCATAAAACATTGGGCGGACCTTACTTCCAGGTTTAGGTTAAAAATGCCATTTGGCAAACAGACTATACTTCTGAACAGTCGCGTGGATGGAGACGAGCTGCAGGGAAGCGATTAGAAATGGTCAAGGGCAGCGTTTCAATTACTCGCACGCTAAACAGAAGTGTTACGAAAGCTAATAAAAAAAAAAAAGCATCTGAAACGTTACTTACAAACTGACCGAAGAATGATAATGATTAACCAGTATTCATGGAAATGGGACTTGGCAGTGAAATTTAATCCGATCTTGGCAACTCGACAACTCGAATTAGCCAACTGTACTGTTCTTCATCTTGGACGTTGGGGGGTGGGGGGTGTGGTGGGGGGGGGGGGGGTAAGAAGGAGATTCTATCCCCCATCCCCGTGGTTGCTATCGCCCCGGCACACAAAATTAGTTATGTTAATCTGTTAAAACATGTCAATGTACGTGCAGGTCACTTCGAAAACCTAATCCAATTCACATTTACGAACTGAAAATTATGTGTCCCTATTGGAGAAAGGTTAAAATATCATCTCCTACTGACCTGACGACAACCTGTAACCAGAGTGATACTTGAGTTGATCTGGTGGGGAAATGTACCCCTGAAATCACAGTACATACCAACACTCACGTCGTGCAGTGAAGCATCGCGTTCGAAATAGGTGCTTAAACCTCAACTTAGACCATGGTGTGCCTGGGTCTAAATTTTATCCTTAGTCCCAGGCCTAACATGCTCATTAACCCGAGGATTATCGCTAAACCTGATTGGAAATCACCGATTTTTTCAGCTTGGGACTAACTGCTCCGTATTAAGTTAGGCTGCAGCTTAGGGGCTCTACATTCCTTAGCCCTCAACTTAGTTCGCTTTGGAAATCGCCGGATATTCGTGATACCAAACTTACGCCCGAGATTAACTGTAGACCTCAACTGGAAATCCCCACCGTGACAATTCGTACATGTAGTGGGGTATTCCTTTTAAACAGGTTCGTAAGATCCTCGAGAAGTTTTCCCTTATTATGTTTTAACATAAAAATAAACTTCTATTCAATTCTGTTATTATATGTGTAAATTCATTTTAAGAGACTCCTTACGTATCGAGGCCTTGCTAAATTTCTTAAGCGTCCGATTGTGACCAACTCGTCCTAATATTTACCTAATATTTTTCAGGACCCGTGTAAGTGGCTCACCACCTTTCAAACCTCCTACCACTCTTATAATGAATTGTGTGTTATTACATTACTAGCTGTACCCCCGGCGTAACATACGCTGGCTAGCTGGTTCCCGTATACCTGAACGTACCACTATAGTGGGCCCCGGTTTCCCCTATTGTGTGGTCTGAATATCCCCATCTCTGCTCCCTCTTTGAACCCCTGCTGATTTGTGTTATGGAAGTAAATGTTTATTTTCAATGGAGGACGTTTCTCTGTTCTGATACCAAGCCCAACAAATCCAACAACGGTTGTGCATGCAGTGATTGTTACTCAACCAACTTTGAAACTCTTCCAAGTCGGCTCTTAATTAAGAACTAGCTTTATTAATGCAATATGTCGATTGTTATAGGTCACATCTGTTTGTTTGACATTGTCGGTCGCTCGCCCTCTTTCATTATACACCCTCTTTCATTGTAGTGCATAATAATGATGAATTTGCTTGCCCAACCTAAGCGTATTATAGATATACATTATTATAATCAACTAGACTAGAACAGACACAGCAACAACCGGAGTCAGTGGCGCGTTCTAGAATTTTGTGTGGGGAGGGCAAAAACAAAATTGGAATTCAAAATGAGGTCTTATAATTCAGCTTAGGGGGTCTAAGGAAATGTAGGGGGCGGGTAGGGGGCTATGTTTTAATTCCCTCGGTGCCGTTTAAAACAATTCGATTTCAGCAGTTTTACCATAGTTAGAAAGTTAACCAGATAATCGGCAGCTTACCTCTTCGAAGCATACGCAGCTCCCTGGCGGCCGTTGCGAAGTCGCTAAAACTTTGCGTGCGAAGCAGCGTGGAGGCAAAGCAATATGAGAGGCATTAGTTCCCGCAACTACCACCAGGACCTTGCGTACGCTTAGAAGCGACAAGATACGATATTTAGTTAACTTTTTAATCCATGATTTTACGCTTGAGATACCTTTAAAAAAATCAACTTTCAAAATTATTTCAATTGCTATAAATGCCTTATTTTCGACAACTTTTATAAAGTTTTACTCTTAACTTCGGGTCGTGGGGGTGCTGCTCCCTTCCTTCCTTTGCCCCCCCCCCCCCCCCCGATTGTGTCAGTCAACACTTACCGACAACGAAATCCCCAATGAGAATGGAATAATAGTGAGGATAAGCCAAACAAATGTGTTATTATAGCATAGCTGAACAAACACCATTCCTATTTCTGCAGATGGGATACGCCAACTTCGAACAGGATGGTGCGGGGATCCACACCCGTCTTTACAGCAGAGCTTTTATCATTGGTGATGACCAAAACAGAGTTGTATTCGTCAGCGTTGACCTTGGAATGACGTCGCAGCTCGTCCGATTACAGGTATGCCATTTCTTTTATTTATTTATTTATTTATTTTATGAATTTCTGCGTCAAAGCAAACTATTGTGTGAGCGGTGTATCTTGAGTCCTGAAAGTATTTTACGAGCGGCTACGTCCTCCTGGAGGGAGCGGCTTTAATCGACGGCCGCCATTGTTTTTGTAACCATCTTGGATATCAACAAGGCACTCTGCTGTCAAAAACGTACGATCGATTATCTGTGTTCGTTCTGCGGCAAACTCAAGATAGGCCGCGTTGTCGAGAAGACGGCTCTTTTAAACAGAAAGAAAGAAGTCCAAGGAAAGGGGGGGGGGGGGGCAGACAGATGGGAATTGAACCAGGAAACCAACGATGTATGATACGGCCGAGAAAATTTTCAGGGTGTATCTAAATCATACAAAAATCCAGTGTAAAGAGGCCAATAAGCAGAGAATGATTCAAGTCTTCAAAGGACTGATATGTATTCCAAAACCAAAATATTCGCCTTTTTCGATGCCACAGACTTATATAATACCTTAGGCGTTAAAGGGACATTCCTCGTAGCGCTCCACACCACATCAAGTACGGCCCCAAAGTTCTATTTACTTACCGTTAGTCAAGCCCTCGGTAAAAATCCTTTTTAAAATATAGCTTCTGCGAAATTTTCCGTTGAATATTGGGAACCATATTTATTGCGTCCTGGAAGTAAATGATCCTTTGCGTGCTTACAATAACCGTGCCTGCATGTATGCATGTACTAATTTGCTAATAATTACCATGAGACAGTACGATGGTAGCATGCGCATGTGGCGATCGACGCGTGGCTGTTATAAGGCAGGCGAAGTGTACTTTTAAATGAAAAAACTTATTAGACGGTGACGTGGAATTTGGGGAATGGTCTGGTCTGTTGATACTTCTTTGCTTTTATTTGGATTATCATTATTTATGATGGTTGGATTGGAAGCATCCTAAGGTATGAAATAGAACTATATGGATTAAAATCATACTATTTGTTAGAAAGATTACAAAAAATACAAAGTAAAATAATCTAAGTACTATTTGGAAACAAAAAGCAAAAAAAAAAAGTCTGATGATTTATATAAAGAAAATAAGATACTGAAAATTGTGAAACTCAAAAACTAGGTTGTACTTACAAAAAATTACTACAAAAATCAGTTTAAATTTTATAATAAAGACAAGAAAACTAATTTAAGACATAATAGAGAAACGTTCCTACTACCAAGATGGAACAATGCAACGGTAAGAGAAATAGAACGTGGTATACACCGAAATCTTTAATGAATTAACAAAAGAGATGTTGGAATATCAAAATTTAAACGACCTAAAACTGATACTCAAAGAAAAATTAATATGAGAATCTTAAAAGTACACTGAAAATATTAGTAAGCAAAAATAAAATACCACCTAGTGCAAAGTGTTAATTGATAATAATGGTAAAAATTTATTGTTTTTGAATATGATGTATTACATCAGACATAGACATAGCAGACATAGGGCCTTAGGGCTTCGTCGGGCAGATGACCGGGTGCGGTTAACGCTCGCTAAAACCTTTTGACCTTTGTATTACAAACACACTCAAACTATTTTTAATAGCTGCGAGGATTATAATGTAATAATTGTAATTGTTAATAAAAAGTATTATTATTATTATTATTTTGCGTTATTGTGATAAGTGTCCTTTTATCGATGAGTGACGTCTTATTGTTTCGAATTGTATAAAAACTTGTTGCTAGCAAAAACAATGGCATTTCAACATCGTAATATATATACAATTACTTGAATAAAGCAAAATATTATACTATCATTCATTCAGACAGCTAAACACCAAATAAAAAGCACTTAAAGGTACTTTTCTTTTTTTTTTACTCAATCCTCCACATCAAGTACGCGGCCCCAAAGGTCCATTTACCTACCGTTAGTCAATCCCTTGCTAAAAATCCGTTTAAAAAATGTGACGTCTATAGGAGATTTTCTGTTGAATATTGGGAAGTCATTTAATCTAGCCTGCTAATATTTACCTTGCAATAACCGTGACGTTTCATCGCTACGTGAGCATGTACTAATTTTTAATCCTTTGGTAATAATTTTCATTAGATCATAAATCTAAAAGGCTAATGCGGATAAAAATTAAAATTATTTATACCAATAGATCGCCAAAGAAAAATTATAGGATGTTAGCCTAAAAAATTATAAAGTGTGATGTTAAAATACGAAAATCTTTGCGGTTTCTGCCGACACAATTTTTGCGTTCATGTTGTTTCGTCTATTAGGCCCAAGGCCGACTGAGATAGTAGGACACAGCTACTATCTCAGTTGGCCTTGTATTACTACGCGGAGTCGCCCGATACGGTATGACGGTAACATGCACGGCTGGAGGTCTGCGCGTGGCTGTCGTAGGACAAGATGGAATGTGCCTTTAAACCTAGCTTTATAAATCACCCTTCAGTCACTCCGTAACATATTTTGTTTTTGCAGGTCATCAAGCAACTACGCGAACTTTATGGCGACCTGTACACAGAAGAGAACTTATGTATTAGCAGCACCCACACCCACTCAGGTCCCGGTGGATTCTTCCAGTATCTGTTGTATAACATTCCAAGCAAAGGATACGTTCAGGAATCTATGGTTGCTATCGTCAAAGGCATAGTAAAAGTAAGTATACCGGAAATGACTTCCATGTGATTTTTGGATTTAGGGATTATTGACTATACAACCAGTGTAGGGTCGCCCCAGTCAATGCTAGTGCACTGGGCAACCATCCAGTCTTCGGCAGGGTTCGAAAATATCGTGATCAAATATCGTGATCGAATACTTTTATACATATCCGATGCATTTATTAAGAACATGAAATTTTCGTTGGTTTGTCACAGATAAAAAAAAAAATGGCCAAAAATTGAAAAACTGAAAGGGAAAATAATGTTCAAAATGCCACTTGAATGACATAGTCGGCTGATACATGATGTTGATTGTGAAATTGTGAGGCATGTTAAAGACCATCTGGTTATTCTCAGCAAAATTTTCCCTCTTGGTTGCTGAAAACTGTGTTAAGACTAGATCTGTGATTAAGTAAATAAAGGAGCTTAACTTAAATTTACTGGAAAAAAACTCCTCCCAAATTTATCACTTTTTTTCTTCGTCTTAGTTTTGGTAACAGGAATGCTGGGCACTGAGGGAAGTTCCCAATAACTTTCCGTTTCTTCAGTGCAGTTGACTGAAAATATTATTTACTCCTTTTTTTTAGTACAGGAAAGAAATTGAAATTTATTTCGAATGGCGATTTCGGTTAGTAACACGTGTTTAGTACGTGATTGGTGAATATTAGGACGTGAATATTTCAATTCACGACGTAGGTTGGGGAAGGTTGTTCTTAATTCTGGATCTTCTGCATCGCATTTTTCACTTAATTACAAAAAAAAAAATCTGTATCCACACAATCTGTATCCAAACATTGTGCATTTATACATTTTAATGTATTTATTCAATTCTGATTAAATTTTTACCTCATTTTAGCTTTGGGTCAAAAATCCCCCCCCCCCCCCCTTCCAATCGAATAGCCAAAGCATTTTCGCCGACGTGCAATATTAAAAGGACATCCCTGCGATTAACAGAAGGCGGAAGTTAAAATTTTAACATTTTATTAAATTTTTGGTCTCATTTTGAAATGTAGCATCCTCCTTCGCCTCACCGACGTACTAATGTGAAACTGTATCCCTGTGACTGGCAAATGATACATTTCAAAATTTTAGCATTTGTGTTCATTTTTGTACAATTTTGGCCTCATTTTGAATTTTTGCGCTTTT
>JAHWFP010000489.1:0-11517 GCA_023313725.1 Lithobius niger | reverse complement strand
ACCATAAACTCAAATCAAAAACTAAATTTAGGGTACATCGAATTGCATACTCAACCCTAGCTAGCTCCATGACTATAGGGAGCCACACGTAAATTTGAAAACTGTTCACTTGTTGTTGTTCTTGTTCTTGGCTGACACGGTTTCAGAAAAAAACTACTGCACCTACCTAAAATCTGAAACATGATCTGAGCCAGAAATTTCCCTGGGCTTCAACCTTACAGGGACCACTTTTTCAATTGGTCGATCCATTTCGGAGTTACGGGACCCTAAACGATCATCTTGATTGTTTTACATTGTTTTAACCATTGTATTTAGGGAACAATGCCACTCAGCCAACTCCAGATCCATTCTTCGTGCATGCAACAATCGACTGCATGCATAAACCTTTGTAGCGCGACACCATAGCCGTAAAAAAGGTACACGTATTACAAACAAAAACGTCGAGTGTGCTGTAAAAAAAGGGGTTATATGATTGAAGTTATATTTTACTTGTTAAAATGTACACGGATAAAAATTGATGATTTTTAATTGAAATAATAAAATGTACAATTCAGAAAATTGCATCTTATTAAGTGCTGTTGTGCTTGGGAGGGGGGGGGGAGATTGCGGTTCGGAGGTAAAACAAATTTCTGGCTATGGCCCTGTTATAGTATATCAATTGTATCAGTTTGGATTCGGGCTTCTTACAAGTAAACACTAAAACAAACCAATCGATTGTAACCTATGTCATTCTTAAGAAATTAGTACTTACCCTTAATATTTGTCTACTTTTTAGAGCAAGGGTAATGCACATTTCTTTAAAACGCAAACAGTCGTACAGCTGGGTCGCCCTTTACGAGCATTTTTTAAAAAGAAGTGTAAATTGATGGATTACAAAACGATGCAGGTTTCGGATGAAACATCCGTTGTGATCCGCAAATTTAAGGGTGGCTATTAAAATATGCTTTTCAAGGGTGAACCAGCTGTCCACCTGTTTTCATTTTAAAGAAATTTTATTAGTCTGTAACAGACTTACTTTTAACGAAAATAAAAAACGAAACGACAGGCAGATGGCCAAAGGTTTAGCATCAAAAAAAATCTATTTACTGCTTTCCTAAGAAAAATTATAAAATACATCGATAACTTTAGGTCTTCCTAAAACCAGTAGTTAACATGCTCTAGGGATATATTCGGACACGTGTAGTTCGCAGTTACTTCGCAAAAAAAGCCTCGTCCACTGAGACAAAACTATGCTGTAGCTATATTAAAAATGGGCAAATAAACTGCTAACTAGGTACTGGCAAAAATAAAATGAAAAAATACGAAAGAATTGAAATCAGAAACAAAACTAAAAACTCACAAGGGTGAAGCAACCCTCCAAGTTTCAGCCAATCAAAATAGTGACATCGTGGCCGCCAACAAGTTTTCTACATGGAGGTTCAAGCCTAACCCATGTACTGCCCGAAAAGTGGTCCCTTAAAGTAGTGATATCACCCCCGCCAATAAACCACCAAGCTAATCCCACCGACTGTTACTGAAACGTAAAAAGTGCACAAACAAAACAAAAAAACAAAAAAACAGATGAGAGTTCACACGAACGAAACCACCTCCAATTTCAATTTCAATTACAGGGAATAATTTCGTCCTCTCCATTTTCCTCCCCACAGCCGACTTCACGCACCCGGAACGACTTCAAAAACTCAATCTCCTAGCTGTCTATACTGCGAGGGACAGCATTACCGAGGGGCGACACACACTGCGCACTCTATAGCTTCCACAACAACCGTACTGCCACTTCACTAGTAGCACGCTCACTGGACACATCAGTTTCACAAGGGGCGGCTTCACCAACACCGCCTGACTCACCCGGACATGCACCGCCACCAAGTGGGTCAAACCTGTTGCCGCCCACAATCTTAATCTTTTGGGTAGGGGGGCTACGACGTAAGGTGGGGGGTGCTTCTTATTGCGCTTTCGCACAAGCAAGGACCACTTCCCAGATGCTGGTATTGTCCCTCCACAGAGGTGTCACTTCCACTTGCAGACATATCACCAGCGCTCACACTCGCCATCCTGCCGCACTGACCACTTCGTGAACGCCATCCCTGCTAACATCCTCCACCACCACAGACTGACTGGGCACCACAGATTTTTTGTTACCAACTGAAGGAGGCGCACCAATCACACTCGCCACGACGCCACAGCCACTCGCCGCAGCCCGTGGTGCTGCCGAACCGGCGCGTGCAGCTCGCCGACGAACGTCCTCACACGGATAGCCACTGGAGAAAGCCACGATGCATAAGGAACAGTACACATCAGGGCAAGCCCTACGAGCGTGCCCACGCGTGCCACATCGGAAGCAACGAATGACCCCTGTCCGCAATAGACAGCAGGCATGGGACGCCATTCACACCAACGATATTCAGCACGTCATCTAACAAAATTGAGCTGCGCTGCTTTAAAATTACCACACTCACACCAGAAAGACATTGACTCAACCCGTCGATGGCAGGAAATTAATTTCTGTGGCTAACCACTGTGCCGTAATTGGCAAGAGCTCCCTCAATGTCTGCCACCGAGGTTTCAAGTGGGAGCCAGTGAAGCCCTACTTGAAGAAACCGCTCATGAACATCGAAGACTTTTGCTTCATACCCATTAAGGGACAGAGATACCTTGTTCTTGGCTGCAATATCAGTGAAACTGACCTTGAAAACGTAGTTGGTGCGTAACCAACAAATTTCTGACACCTGTCCCAGATTGATCACTTCTGCCAATGCATCTCTGACATGAATGGTGTGGTAGGGCAACCTGGTCAGCAATTAAAATAACCGATACCTCCATGTTTAAGTTGGACAGCCCACCCATCAGGGTACAGTTTCTTCAGCCACGTCAAGATTCTGTCACCCATTTCCATGTCAAAGTCCACCGCAGCAACTGCATCGAAACTTTCGTCGAAACCGTTGGTTGTTGATGGGTAAAATTAAAGAATCCCGGTTTCTTCAAAACGCGTAAATAGTTTTAAATCAAACTACATGCTACGTTGGCAGCTAGAAACGATAGAATGGCTTATTTATTTTGTAGATGCGTGCTTTCCGAGCTGAGCCGAATTGTTCCAAAGTGGACAGCAACAATCACCGCAAAGCGTGAAGCTTATCATTGCTACCTTGCAAAGTGGTCAGCAAAAATAGGACGTCTGTAAGTGAAAACACTTCTAGTTTCGCTGCTCTGCCTGGGCTAGGATGCGCTGTCCCCCTCTCTCGAATCATGGGTCTTTGAGTGACGTACTTGCGTCCCCCCCCCCCCCCACCATCATAGTGGCTTACGGGGTGCTATTCGTGGTGTGATCTGTTATTATAAGGCATCGGCCCGTTTTTTTCGGGTTCGTATCTGGGGTGACCGATCTTGGTTCGTTTGCTGCACCATTTATGGTTTGTTCGGGGTAATGTGTTTGTTTTGGGTGGTAAGCTGGTTTTAAGTATGGCTTGTTTGCTAGAGTAGATGTTAGTGTTAGGGTAGTCTTTGGTTGTAAGTTTAGTGTGGAGCATATGCAACTGTGTCCTCTAGGCTCTCGTAGAGTATTAAATAAAATTAATAAAACCAATAATGAAGCATTGTTGTGGCGATGGTTTACTTTCTGCCTCTTCCAGAAAATAAAAATGCCAAAGCCTGGGCTAAACGTTTCAACTTTGTTCTACAAATGCGTCGTTATTTACTTTTCATAGAAATTTATAAATGTCAGTGCCTGGATATCGCGTCCGGAAAAGGAGTCGGGGCTGCGTCGAGCCCGGGTTGCTGATTGAGTGAGCGAAGCGAAAATTTGATTGACGAAACTTAATTCGGTGAAACACGGACATACACATGAACGCCCCAACCGTACCAGTGTTTGTAAACGATGCATCCAACACCAGCCGTGCATACAATAGACTTCAGCAAGCAATACAGCATTATTTGCCAGCGAACATGTTTTGCATGCAAACGATGCTTGAGCGTGCCAATTTTTAAAACGGCCCATCCACAGTGATCCGAGTGGCAGGATGTGCTGATTGAGTGAGTGAAGCAAACGAAAATCAGCTTTTGTTAGCCAGTGTGTACACAAATTGGATTGAAGAAACTTAATTCGGTGAAACATGGACATACACATGAGCAACCATATACCAGTGTTGCAAACGGTACATCTAAGACCAGCCATGCGTCCTCTAGTATTCCTTTAGTATTTAAGATGGAGGAGTTCCACAAGCCAGATATGAGCCGTGACAGCAGGTCATGTGATGGTTTTTTTACGTTTTTGGTTGTCGGGTCTTGTTGAAGCTTTATACTAAAGTGTCCGTGGCCTATCTTGAGTTCGCCGCAGAACGAACACAGATAATCGATTGTACGTTTTTGGCAGCAGAGTGCCTTGTTGATATCCAAGGTGGTTACAAAAACAATGGCGGTCGTCGATTAAAGCCGCTTCCTCCAGGAAGACCTAGTCGCTCGTAAAATACTTCCAGGACTCAAGATACGCCGCGCACACAACAAATTATTTTCCGCAAGATTCTTGTTTAGGTATCAGTTCTCTTCGTAAGTGTTTTTTATGATTGTTGGTTTTTTTTGTTTTTTTTTTATTCGGAAAAGAAGAGTTCGAAAGCAAATTAAAGTACTTCAGGTTCTAAATTTAGAGCAACGACGCTTCAAACATTGTCTGAGCCGAGTGTGTGGTGTATACTTTTACTGACCGGACTTTTACTGACCCACCCGGTCAAAACTAGATATCTATGCCTATTTTAGACAGATTTTGACATTCAAATGTACAAAATTTATTGCCACGATCAGAGCTTTCCGGTGGTATATGGAATAAAAATGAGTAGCCCACGCCATTTTTAAATTATATCTTTAAACCCGGGAAACCTGACCTGAAAATTCTAATGTGAACAAAGTTAGTATAACAAGCTAATTTGAAGTGATTATAACAAGTATGGAAAAGGCATGGCAATGAACATAAATACAAATTTCGATCTTCTATGCCTGCAGCAGGCCTAAGCCTTTATCCTAGTAATTGGGAGATGATTTCTTTAAAAAATACATGTGGTAATGCATAAAGAAAATACGATAAAAATGTCCATGCAACTATACAGTACCATTGACCAATTAAAAATATTTCATTTTGTGATCATAAATAGTTATTACATTTGTTCATCTTTTTAATTAATGTACTCATTCTAAGTTTTATCAACAGTAATTCTTAAGATCTCGGCATTCGACTGAAGTTTATAGCTGGTTTCTGAAGGGCTCTTTTAAAAGCCAAACCAATTCAAAAGAAATCGCAAAACGTATTTGAAATCGTAAAGACTATCACACAAAATACTAAGTATAAAAGAAACAGTTTGCTACGGCAAAACCACATTCTCTCCGAAGTAGGCAAGTAGTCAGCAACAGCTAAGTTACCTTCGCTCTGTCTCTTCGAACAATCTACTAGGCAAGTTGAAACTTTTAATAATTCTTTCGTTGAATCTTGAGTTGTCTGACGCAAGGTAATGCTCGTACAGGTTAGCACAAGACGTTATTTTTATCCCTAGCATTTTATTTTCCAGTAACTGCTAGATAGCTAATTCTTCTACGAGCCCTAGCCAGCAACAATTTCAGCAATATTTCAAGTTTGCCCACAATTTTGAAATATTCAAACTAGATGAATAAGGTATCACATAAAATTAAAAAAATCATATAAGTTTTTTCCATGAATGAATTTTGATTTGTAAGGCATCATTGAAACACGTAAGGTAACATTACAGTAGGGTTTTAGGCGAACAGCATTTTTCGAAAAGAAAAATTAATGAATAAATACATGTCTTAGTTTAGTATACTATCTTCTAGTACCGAACATTTTCTAAAGTATAATTCAGTTTTTTTCCCATTAGCTGAGAAGTAGATATCAGTGTCGGATTGAGAGGTATTTGGCCTCCCCGGAAATGTATTGCAGGGGCCTCGGGCCCCCTCACATTCGGGGAGGTGGGAGGGGGTTCTGGCCATGGAGACCTGGGAAAGTGCTGTAAGGTTCCCCGGCTATATCGGTAACTAGCATATTTTAACGAAATTGGTTACTTTGAAAGGTTTTCCTAAAACTTAGAAATGTAATTTTCATAGGAATTAATTTTAAAAAATTTCAAAAAGAAACAAGGGCCTCCTGCAGTCAGGGCAGGAGTAGAGGGGGGTAGGGGGCAGAGCATTGGAACCTATATATTTTTAAGAAATTGGCATGAATTTGAAACATTTTCGTGCAACTCAGAGATGCAATTTTGATAAGAATTGTTTTCAATTAAACATTTTTTAAATTTTCTTTTGGAATAAGGGCCTCCTGTAGTGGGGGGGGGGGGGGCTTCCCCGGGTTACCTGGCGACGCGATCCGACATTGTAGATACCTGCAGCAAAGGAAAAGGCAAAACGGGATTCAGCCGGGAAATCTTCGCTCTTTACTAGGGCCAAAATTTTGCCCGAATGTATGCCGTAATTGATTAAATGGTTTTGTGGTCACTCACACTTCCCCAACCTTCAGTTTTGGCAGGGTCCCTTCTCGTTACCGATTATATAAGCTTCTTCAAGAAGTTGGTTACAGGTCTCCCACCACTCAGCCACCAACGCCACTCCCGTTTTAAGACTGAGTGCAGTCTTGGGCTTCGCCTCAATTCTCGACATGTTTCGAAATAGCCCTTCATACTGCAACAAGTTGTTCATGAGAAAGTTTGGGTTAGATGAAGAAATTGGTGGTTTTAAACAGGCAAATGGATTATGATGATTCTCGTCAATATTCAGCTCTTTCATCATATAGAAACCCACTCTGACCACGTATTGAGCCAAAACACGTTATATTCATCCAAACTGCTTCTTAAGCACCTTATTCGGTTTGCGACGTGCGTTGGTGTCCGGACGAACTCGAGCTAGGATGGTAAACTGTCACCTAGGCAATTAACACTCGCACGCTTGCAGTAACCTCTGGCAGTAATCGTCACAAGATAAAGAAAGAAATTCAGCCGCAAGTACATCATCATACATCATAAAAAAAAAAGACCATATGACTGTCTGCTAGCCTGCTTACGCTCCTACAATGCCATTCGAGAACTCTTACAAGATCTTCAAAAGGGTTTTAGCGAGCGTTAACCGCACCCGGTCATCTGCCCGACGAAGCCCTAAGTCTGCAACACCCGGAATGGATTCACAGGAGGTCACCCACCCAAGTACCAATCGGGGACAATGCTGCTTAACTTCGGTGATCTGACGAGAACCGGTGCAAGATCTTCAAACTCGGTATTATAAGAATACAAACTTGACTGCAATTTATTAAGTGCACGCCGTTTATCATTGTTGACACGCACACTACATCCGGTCGCGCAGAGGTAACATTGTTGGCTGGCTAAAGGTTTTGTATCGTTTGTATAGGTTATTGCTCGCTTTCCGAGTGCCAAGAGATAACAATGTCGAGGGCGCACAGCACCTGAGGTATTGTTAGCTATTAGCACGAGGAAAGCGAACAATAACCTATTTATTGCCCGCTTTTTGGCTTGCTGCCCGTTTTACTGTGCTCGCGCTTGGGTATTGCTGTTGTGCGTTCCATTTTTCTTTGCGTTGTTTCGTTGCTAGCAAAATGAATTCGATCGCCGATGGATCGTTCATTTTCGCTAAGCAGCACTTTCGGAGTGGTGCATTGAGTTTGCATGCGGTAATCTGCGTATCATATCAAAAACCAAAACTGGTAAAAGAGACCGCCAAGTTCCGAATGGTTCGGCCCTTCAAAGCAGCGATATCAACACACCAAAACGTTCGCCAAGCTAATCGCACCGACTAATAGTTCGAAGGTTGCCTACTAAACTATCTCCATAAAAACGATGGTTTTAAGGCACTGATAGTGCAGTTATACTGGAATTTGTCTCCACCTCTTGGTATTACCTTGATTGAATGATAGGTTTTGGTCTCTCTAAATTAGCGACTCTCGTTTTGAGTCAGATAAGCAGTTTTTTTTACGCCTACACTGGATTGTGGCGCCCTCAATTCTGTATGTGAAGTAACAGAGGCCATAACACATGACGTCACGCAAATTTGTGCTGTTTTTCACTTCTTCTCCCCGTCACACTGTGTCATAACCGTTTCAACCTCCCTCTCCAAGAAAATGACGTCACAAATACCGTACTAACCCCCCCCCCCGCCCTCTTCGTCACTGATGAAGAGGGAAACAATTTGGGAAAATCCGGCGGTTATTTCGTGAAATTTATGAAATTATCCGAACTGGTTCAAAATTTCTGATGACTTTTTTCGTTCTTCTCTACCCCTTCGTTTTGATGGTTGTTCCAATATATGTGATTTCACAAATTTACTCACCCGAACCTCCCTCATTGTCTCCTCCGTAACTGTAACTGTTCGAATTCCAATACCCTTCTCCCCCCCCCCCTTTTGCATGATGCCGCATGAATGTATGGTCCCACAGCGCTTTAAGAAGCAAAGGGCTCAAAAACGCGGGCGTTGAACTGGCGGCGACATGCAGACACCAATCGTAAACTAAAATTGTTAGTTCCCCCCTCCTCGTAATGAGATAATCCAGAAGGATTCTAAGGGCGCGTTTACGCAGCGACTCACCTTTGCATTCTCGCAGCTGGAACTCAATCGCTATGGCAAAGGAGACATTGCCATGGTAACAACGCTAAATGGATTAGCTAAATCCGACATCGTTTGAGTAAATATTTGCAGTCTTATATTCCGTGCCAATAATATAAAGAATTCCTCATGACGAAACAATTTTCCCAAACGCTTCTGAACTCACGTTATTATCTGTTTTCGTTGCGAGGCGGTAGACATAAAAGCGCCGCCATGTTGGAATTTAAGGCGATTTCTAGCTTCTAGCTGCGAAAATGCAAAAGCGAGTGGTTGCGTACACGTGCCCTAACACCCAAATTAACCCGAACAATCTATACACTCATAGTATCACTAAAGAGATTAATAAAAATACCTTCTCTTTTTTTTTAAGGCTTCCCGGAAAAGGGTTTATTATATATATACATACATACATGGTGAGTCAAAATTATCCACCAAGTGGATTTTGCACCCGCAATATTTGATTTAGCCACCAAACAACCATCGATCGTTGGCCACCATGGAGGGGCACACATATTAAGATCAGTAATGGGTGTCCACGACCCTGCTCCTTTTTAATAAATTTTACCCTTCCGATTGCTTTAGGAAAAGGGCATTGGTCCCAATTTGAGATCTGTGCGGGCAGTCAATTCATGGTGAATGGAGAAAACTGCATGTAAATCGGTCAACAATAGCACGAGCTATGACTAAAACAAATTAGTACAAATGTTGGCTTTATTGTATTAAGTGATATCATGACCAGTTGTATGAATTGGCTGATTGCATGTAATAATATGTGTAGTGAATAGCAAACGTAACGAAATTGATAGGAGTTCGGAATGATTGTGCACATGTTTGTAGCACACTGGTATTCGGCCTAAAGGTAAAGTGGTAAACTTTATTTAAGGATGGTAAGACGTGGAGGGGGGGGGGGGGTAGCAACCCTGCTTGATTTCAATACTTAGTGCCCTAAGTGTTAACAAAAAAGACTTCTTTCTTGCTCACTGATTCCCTAGAAGGGAAGTGGCGATTCTCTAGCTGACGTAGACAGTATGTTTATATGGCAGACAGCGCATTTGTTGACACATGTATTCGAACCTCGGCATGTGGTTCAAGATCGAACACCAGTCTGTTACATGTGCTACACACCTGTGCTGGTCGAACCCTCATCAATTTAGTTACGTTTGCTATTCCAACTGTGTTTATTACATGCAATGAACCAATTCACACAACTGCTCATGATATAAATTTATGCAATAAAGCCAACATTTGTACTAATTTGTTTTGGTCGTAGCTCGTGCAGTTGTGGATCGATTTACGTGCTGTTTTTTTTTTGCATTCACCACGAATTGACTGCCTGCACATGCCTCAAATTGGTACCAAAGCCCTATTCCTAAACGGACCGGAAGTGAAAAATTATTTACGGGGGGCAGTGTGACGGGCACCTCTGGATGATCTCAAAACATGGTCCCCTCTGTGGTGACCAGCGATCGATGGTTGTTTGGTGGCTAAACAAAATCATGCGGCTGCCAAATCAACCGGGTCGATACTTTTGACTTACTCTGTATAGTATATATGTATGCATATACTATAATACATTTTATCTAGATTGTATCCCGATTCTCTAAATGTATTCGTGTACGTGCATTTGATGTGAAATTCTATCGCGACAAACCAAACTACACAGAAAAGGACATAACACAAATTTTACAACGTACTGGTGCTTAAAATGGCTCGTCGGAATTTAACCCGTACTCAACTCACTGATAAAAAATTTAAACAACTCTGCTTAACTATTTGCGTATATGTGGTGTATAAAGGCGTCCCTGGAACGCGAACAGTTAAAAAATGGACTGAGTCTACTTTGTTTACATTATTACCACAACGCCATCTTCCCTGCATAGCATAAGAATTATACAGGGGGGGGGGGGGATAGAGGCTTAATAGGGGGTCAACAGCTAGGTCATTAGCGCTAACCTTAGACGTGGTGTATATATAATACAATTTTTTTTTACAGAATCAAAGCATATCATCAAATCTGATTCCGTTCTTTGGAAATAATGGTCGCTAACAAAGTCCTCGTTATGTGCGTTGTGGTGGCGTTCCTGGCTAATTTACGTAAGTAACGTTGGCATTTTTTGCAAATAATTACGAAAATCACGTTGAAGACCATTTTCGATTATTTTTAGTCATTGCTTCTCAATCCTAAGCCCTTGTTTTACACTTCTTATATATGACCAATCCGATTTTTGGACGAATTAGATAAAAAAAAAAAACAAGTTTTTCACGGTTAATATTTGTTCAATGCCCAGTCACCAGAAGGCGTTGACTTGTCTACCGTCTCTTTCTTTCCGTTTATACAGACATCCCCTCTAAATAAGATATAATTATATTACATTGATCTTTCTCGAACCTCCATTATCAGTTTAAATAAAGCCACTCAAGCTCGACGCATAAAATGTTAAAAACACTGGTACCTAATATTTCGGAGCAATATGGTAGTTGGCTCCATTTTCAAATGTTAAAAATATAAATATAAAACAAACTCACACATTCAACTACTTTTTTTTATTTATTTTTATGTTTTTAACCTTTGAAAATAACGTTTTATGCGTCGAGCTTGAGTGTCTTTTTTTGACAATACATAACGCATTTTTTAACCATTCATCCATTATCAGTATACTCCGTATAAAAGCACGTCAACTTTTTTCTTCAATTGTTATTGCTTCCGCACGTAGCATAGTTTAATTAAAACAGACTATGAAGCATCTTTAAGAGCCGATTAGTTCGATAACATAAAGAGAACTTGAACTTGCTACAACATGAAGAATGTATCCAGGATTACAATTTAGGAGGGAGGATTTCAAAATCGTTAGGGGGGGTGGGTGTACATAATGATTCCAGCTTCTAATATAAGGAAGCAATTGGTTCGGAGGGAGCAAC
>JAHWFP010000488.1:260-30937 GCA_023313725.1 Lithobius niger | reverse complement strand
ACACAATACATAAGTTACATTCGTCTTTAGGTTGAGGTTGAGGTTGTATATTTGGGGCCTTGGCCTGCTGCCATATGCCCTCACTAAAACACTATAAACCATTACACCATACAAAACACAATACACGTAACACATACAGTACAAGAAGTACATTCGTTTTTAGCTCCATATTCCAACAATGTCTCGACGTTGCACGTCTCGACATTGTTAAATCTCAGCGACGGAAATGATCATTGTCGTAGAAATTTACCGTGCGACAGGAGGGTTGTAGGCTTGGGTTGGGGGTTTGGTTGGTGACTAGACGGGACTTTTTGGCATTCAAGATGGCATCCAACAAATCAGCAACGATGAAGAACCAAGGCAGTAGTAGCAGTAGAGCAGCCGAGTCCCGCCGAGAATTAATCCCCAACCCCCGAAGAAGAACTGGAGATCCGTCCAACACGACCATCAAGGAGGCCAAAAGCCGAACTATGCCAACAGAAAAAGACAAACAAGTAGCCGAAGCTGTGTCCAAACGGCCTGAGCGGTTTAGCCCAAAGAAGCTGTTTTCTAGAGGTGAGGGTTCTGCTTACAAGATTCTGACGAGCCCGCGTAAATTTTCTGTTAAAAAAAAGCCATACAAAATCGAAACGTCTGAGCCAGCAAAACCAAAGTCCGTCGAAAGAGATACGGACCATATAGATCCGTTGACGACTACCACTGCGAAACAAGAACTAACAACTGTTCCTCATCACGAAAACAAAACAAATCAATCTCGAGTTGCGCAAAAGGAAAAAACATTTGATATAACTGTGCAAGAATCTGCTGTTACAGCAAACGTCAGTACAAGTTCAACGGCCATCAGTTCAATTATGGTATCCAGGTCTTCATCTCCAGGTCGACTGGACTTGGAGTCTCTTTCTTCCATTGACTTCGTGTCCGATACTTTTGAAACTACTTCAGTGTCCCAGGACGACACCAGCACCTCCAGAGAAACCACGTGCACCACTCTTGTACCTGTTCGGTACACCTTGCCGCTATCTCCTTCTTGTGAGCTTCTGAAACTCACTTTATCAACTCAGGATTTGCCGGCATCAGAAGATGGTCCTGATGTTTCAACAGCAGCCCTCGGCGTGGTCAACACTAAGGACCCGAGGCGTTTCAGTCTAAAATTTATGCGGTCATCCAGACGTCTTCCAGAAACCAAACTGAAGGAGCTTCGGGATGGACTTCACAGACGTGCCTTCTTCTGGTCCCGTGAATCCTATCGACGACAGCTGGCATTCATGGCTCAAATTGAAGGCCAGAATGAAATGTTGTTTGACAATGTCTATCCGTTGGTGACACCGACTGCTGCTGACATCGAAGAAATGTTTAATGCAAGAGAAGAAAAAGGTTTGTACAGTGATTACAAAATAATTATTTGTGACTTGTTTTCCAGCAGTGTTACCTGGTTTTAAGAATTGAAACATCTGTTATCTCATTCTGTTTTTGAAGTGGCACCAGGCTCGGACTGGCCATACTTTCCGCGCCCCTTTGGTAGTCCGTCTTTTTCTCCTCCCCGCGAATGAAAATGGTTTTGTATTCCCTGTCCACTGATAACCTTTCCTTGCAGGCACTAATTCCCTTCTTTTCTCCCTCCCTTTACTTACGTTTTTAACGCATTTTAAACCCCCCCCCCCATCCGACTCCAAAATTTCCAAAAATAGCATTGCTTGAAATATAAAATGTGTATTGAAGAATGGATTCTGAAGCCAGAAATGCCAACAGAAAATAAGCAAAGCTTCTTGAGCTCGTCCCCGCACTTATACCACGAGCCACGGCTGTTTGCCGTGATGTCATCATGAGTTAGCCGATTACGAACGAGAATAGCGGATCTTTTGCCGTCTCAGTGGACGAGCCCGGTCACGTGATACGCTCGTCACGGCAAACAGGCTTGGCGCATGGTTTAGCTTCTGTTTGGGGAGCTTAGAGCGCTTCCCAAAACCCCTAGGTGGTTGGAGGTAACTTCATCAGTGTCCTGTAAAACGCATGGCGCCCCTTCCTACATGGCACAGGCGTCCTTTCCTACCCAGTCCGACTCTGAGTGGCACTATCACTGATTGGAAAGCGAACGAAAATACCACGGCGCCATCTAGCGGCAATGATATTGTTAACCTTTATAGTTTGCTCCCAGGTGCACGAGAACGTATCAAATTTTCATCAATAATTAAGGAGATCGTGGCGTGTTTATTTCGTTAGAGGAAATGGCGTTGTGCATTCCCACGCTTGCTGCAAGCAAGTGCTAGATAGTTCTAGGTAGTGCTAGATGTTGACAGATTCTGCCTGCTTTCAATCGGTGATAGTGCCACTTTAAGCATTCCTTATTAAACCAGTGGGAAAACCGGCTAAAATTTGGCATGTATGGAAAATGATCTTGTGTTATAAAAAAATTGAAAGTTGATAATATCTAACTAAATCAGTAAAAAGATACAATTTGTACGTGTGCGTGTTTGGTCGCCTACTCAGTAGTGGTGCCAGCCAATTCCAGATAGGGGGGCAATGATTCCCCGACAGGGGGGCAAAGAAAACGAACATTTTTGTTTATATTTGTACTACTTTAGCAGGGGCCCGCCGAAACCAGCTAGGGGATGTGGGGGAGCGCTGTAAGCTCCCCCAGCGGGGTCCGAGCCCCGGAAGCTGAAGCATTTTACGCTATTTGAGGACCTATTTTGGGCTTTCAGAGACACGTTTGCACCACATTGTTAAGCAAATGTCGGATGTTTTTCGTAAACATTCTTAGCATTAAAGGTCGTAAAAACCTAATTGTGACCAAAATTCTGTTTTTTTTTACACATTTTATTTACAAATTAAATTAACTGATGAATTAAATTTTTTTTTTAATTTTAAATATTATTAAATTAACGTTAACTAACACTGAATAATTTAGGTTTGAAAAATATTTAACCATAGCAAGAACACACAGTTGGCCGTCATTCGTGTTGTGCGTTGGGCTTTTAAAATCGGGCCTTCTCCTTTTAGAAATAACTGGTAAGACATTGGCATCCCAAACATGTCCAATAACTAAGATGCCTGTCAAATCAAGGAGTTGACGGTCTAACGCAGCAAATCAATTTTCAGTTTAGCCACTTACTGTACACGATTTTCGCTCAGTTCATTGGCATTACGAATTCAAATGACGAAAACTTAACTAGAATCCTTAACTTTTGTTTTGTACATATTTAGTTAACGTTTCGCATTAACTACGACAGCTCTTAAATATGGAGGTGATGAGGACTACTGAAACAAAACGGCAAACTCTATTTTGAGCGTTTCCTCCCCAAATTTTTACGAATTTTATGTTGTCGTGTGGACTCAGTCTTCCGGCTGTTCCCCGACGACAATCTCGGTTACCCCCCGACGGGGGGGCCAGGGCCCCCCCTGGGGGCTCCCCCCCCCCCCCCCCCCCAGTGGCGCCACCACTGCGCCTACTCCTCTGGATCTCAGACACTCAGCAGCATGAGAATAGGTAATTATTGGAAGAACTACTTTGCACCTATCGATTTAATTCCTATCGATTCCTTTCGTCATTACGGTTCAGAAAATAATAACGAAAACTTGCGTAAATGCTTACTTATTTAAAAACGCTACTCAAGCCGTATTGACGCCATCTGCAAGATGCGTGATGGGAGCGCAAAATAAAACGTGATTTTGACCACAACATTAGCAAACGGAAATCATCTCATTCCCAGGAGCAGATGGAATATATTGATATTGTGGCCGGAATCACAGTCCACCGGGACGCGCTTCTCGCGCACTATTACATACATCGAGAAATGGTGTACCAGAAAAAGTATGACGCAATCATTTGTGAAAAAAGGAATTGGCATAATATCTTCATTGTTTCACAAAAGCTTGTGTCATACTATTTCTGATTACACAAATTCTAGATGTATATAATAGTGAGCACGAAGCGCGCTCCTGAGGACGGTGTTTCATACTGTAAAGAAATATTAGTACGTAAATAAAGCTACTTACTACGTTTATTGGTGTTAGCTACATGAAGAAAATTAAGGTAATTTCCGTTTAGTTATGTTCCGGTCGAAATCAGGTTTTCTTGTTGCGGTATTATCGCGTAGAATGGCGGTGGTATCTAGATTGCTATGAGTAGCGGTTTAACGAGTATTAATATATATTTTTTTTAAATAAATAAGCATTTGCGCAAGTGTTTGTTAGATTTTCTGAACCGTAACGACAATACGTAGGTGAATTAAAGTAGCTCTTCCAAATAATGACCTGAGAATAGTACCAAAACAAAAGATAATACTTAACTGATCTTCTAATAGGCATATTTTTATCTCTATAACTAATTTTTTTTACCCCCATACAGGCGAATTATTGCTATGAAAACTATTCATGATTGGTCGAAATTGCATATTCTGGGAAATTATTCAGCAAGTAACGTGCAACAACTGAAAAACTTTCACATAAATACGAGGTCAACTGAACACAAGTTGAATGGCTGTCATGTTGTCGTAGTTAGTAAACGACTACAAAATAATTTTAACCTCTACCTCCCCCCCCCCCCCCCAAAAAAACCCAGAAAAAACAAAATTAGAATATTAAAAGTGGTAAACTGTTGAACTCTTATGTGACAAGTGAAGAAACTTTTTTATTTTGAAGATTTTAAATTTCGAAATGACATTTCAAACAACTTTCAAAATTCTTGTAAGAAGGATTACAGCAGATACAGCATTCAAAATTCGAGAAAAAGAAAACAAATTCGAAATCTTCGTGAATATGATTTTTCATAACTACACTGAAAGTGCGTAACAACAAGGCGCACTTACAGGTGAAATGGAGTGGCGCGCCCTCTACACTGAAGGTGCAGAGTGGGCAGGGTCGTTTTTATAAGGGGTGGGGGTGTCTCACAGCCCCCCACCCCCACCCCAATGTTTTTGTCCAGTTGGCAAATCAGTCGGCAAAATTACATAATTTTTTGCTATAGATGGAAAATTATGTCGGCACCCCTCCAACCCCCCCCCCCTTCCTGACGTCTCTTTGAGTGGGAACACCACAATTCTTGACTTCAGTCCAAGCGAGTTGTGCGTCGACAAACTTCTTCACCGACGTCAGTTTCACGTCATTTTCGATGTTCAAGAGTGATGAGAAATAAGCCCCAGCACTGCACGCTATGCATTCGATTATCCATAGCGCAAAATGCTTGTTCTCCTGCTTCCCTGCGCTGCATTTCAGGTGGATGCAACATTAGCTGCATGGCACATCAGTTGATCTTCGTTTTATTATTTTTTTTAACGTTTTTTTCTTTTTACCGATATAAATAATTAATTACCTGTGCCTGTTTTCTTTGAAAACTGCTAACTAACAAAGCAAACTGGGAAGTCTGCTGAATTTGGATTCTGTGCTTACGTGTTTGTATGCGTGTTTTGTTTGGGACGCGATAACGCTCGCATTTTTTTCTGATTTGAATAAAATTTCAAGACAAGGCAGCTTTGATGCATGAAATATGACGAGCTCGAAGATGTAATGTCTACGTCAAATATTTTCGGAGATATCCTCTGGTTTCCCACAATTGCCGGTTAAAAATGTTAAGTTTTAGGCCTAGTTTTATACTTTAGACGTAATTATCAGTTTTTAAACTTGATTTTTACCTGCCGTTTTAATTTCGTAAGCATCAGCTTAAGGATAATTGGGTTCGAGAGTAGGCTTATTAAATTATGCAATACGGTCCGGAGCATTGACGTTGCCTTGGCAACGTGATTTAAGGCCATATTTTCTTTTACCTGCCACTTTAATTTCGTAAGTAACAGTTAAAGTAGAATTTGGTTCAAGGGTAGGCCTATTCATCCATGCAAAGCAGAGACCATTTTAAATGTAGCTAATGTGTGTCGTTAGCGAAATCCTCTTGTTTTTAGGGTTGCGTGCGTTCATGAATGTACTGTTTAAATGCGACGATCAAATGTTATTATATCATCGCATGACGTCGAGAAAGCCTATTAGCTAGCTATAAGGAAGCAACGACGTTTTCATTTGCCATGTTTTTAAACTAATTTTTGGTCGCTGAATCTAATGGTGAAAACGTTTTGTCTCTATTTGGCATTCTTCTGAATTTTGAAGAGACAATACGCCAACTTGAAGTTTCAGATTGCTTCTGTACTGCGAATTTTCGGCGGGATTCACTATAGTTTTTCAACTAAGTCTTCCACCTTCATCAGGCACTGGTTGATTAGTACACTAACGTAACATCACTAAAATTTGAAAAACGTGTAGTGGGGCCAACTGCCAGTTACGTTGACAGTGGCTCCCTCTCTTCTCCTTCTTTAGGTGGTGGTGGAGGGAGGTATGCTTTCCACATGTAATAGAAACCAGAGGTGAGCTCTGGTGTGGTAATATTGGCTATTCCTTTATGTGCGGGTTCGTGGATATTCATGAGTTTCACATGATTGTTTCTGAGAAACTGAATAACAAGTCATTCGTGGGCTCGTAGGTGTGGCTCGAAGGGTGTGTTTGATTTGAGTATCATTTTGGTCTTTTCCCAAGCTGTTTCATGATGGAGGCGGTGATGGTGTGCCGCAGTTCCATTTTCTTTGACTTTTTTATTCTCGACGTCCGTCATGTGCTCTTCAACCCGTTTGCTAATCCGTCTCTTGGTTTTCCCTACGTAGTATACTGCTGCATTCTGCGCAGGGGACAGCGTAGACAGCTGCTGGCATTTGTGGGAGGTGTATTACAGGTTGAGTCGGCTTTATTGCAGTTTTAAGGGGAAGGAGCTATGCGGGTTTGGTTGTGGTTGCGGTGTTAAGCATTAAGCAAATAAGCATTGCGCTATCCCAAAGCGCCAAAACAATTCGTGGTAATTTCAATTTGACAAACCACATATGGCAAATGTTAGTTAACACAACGCACCTTCACGAAATTCGTTTTCCCTCCCTCTCCTTATTGTTATTCGCCGACAATTTTTAAGCCGCGTGATCGCAAGGTCTGGTGGCTCATTGGGACAAACAACAACGTTTTTCTAAAAAATAAAACCTTTACGAAACCGAACAAGATGGCCACTGGCACGGGCGCAGTTTACCATATATCGTTCTAGCAGAGCCGCCCACAGTAAAGGCTGTATCATTGTAGCCTTCCACAATGTTCCACGAAAAGGCGACACAAATAGCGACGCGGCAAGTTTACCAAGTGGCGTCATCAGTTGAGAAAATTTGGAACCTTTGTCAGTTAGTTTGAAATTTCGCCGCTTGTTGTAGAGATGCCAGCACTTAGCAAATTTGCACATCCTTCTATGTCAATGGGTGATTTTAGTCGCCTTATTTGGCTTGTTCTGATCCGGCCTTTACTGTAGGAGGCTCTGGTCCTCAGTTGTAGTGTGTCTTATCCGGTATTGGAACACTGAAGTTCTGTTCTCATGAAAGTTTTGTGTATGTAGGAAAAAAGTTGTTGTTTGTCCCAATGAGCCACCATAGTAACAACGCGCATTTCTTCCCATATTCCCTCCAAACTTATGCCCTCGTGATATGACGCTTGCTGAGTGTTGCTTTCCATAGAAACATGCTCGTCCCGTAAGTTAGTATATTTCTCTAAGGTGCTTCTTTCCTGAAGCGACGTCTGTTTTTGTTGAAGCTTGATTTGCCAATCAAGCTTCCATAGGCTAGCAAGCGAGGTCGGCACGGTAAGCTTCCATTCCACTGCACCAAAGACCCCTATACCAACTAAATTCACATGCACCGACTTTACATGGACAAGTCTGATCCGAAGAGTCTGTTTGGACCTCAGGCAACAGCCGGATCACACGGACATTCCATACCGAGGCATCTCTTAGGAAACCAACGTGGCTGTCGTTCTCGATTCCATGAAACGACGCAACTCTGGACTAACAAACTAGTGATACTTATTACAAAACGTAAGCCGGACCGCTTCGAACTTAAAAATTGTATTCGAGTGTATTAAGTTATCGAATTCCAATCGACAATGTGACTGGATATGAGCTACTTATGTTAATCGAGTCACTGGACGGGCGATCGCTGGCTCAAAATTGTCCCGTAAAAGCACTCTCATCGACCGGGGAGAAGCCGGCTGCTCTACGCGGCAGCCGATATAAGTGCCACCAGCCAAAAAATCAAAGGGCACATACGTCGTCGCTGGTTAGTTTGTCTTTCCGTCGCCAATAATTCTACCATTGTTTTACGGAGTGTCCTTAAAATTTGTAATGGAAGTAGTAACTACCCAACAAAGACCATAGCCATTAGTTACGTTTGTTTTTAAGAACAATAAAAATTTCTAAAATTGTGATCTGCAGTGATTACCATACTAGTGCTCTTCACGAAATACGTGTAGAATAGCGTTTTTTTTTTTTTTTGGCGTGGTTGTTGTAGTTTTTTTTTCTGTGTTTTCTTTTTCCCGCCAAGTAAAAATAGGATGCCTGTAACAGAAACTGCATACCGTCATTTAAGCCCCCCCAAAACGGAGCATAAATAAGTCTAAACGAATTACCCTTCTTCCCGCTACAACAAAAAAATCTTACAACCTTTTTTTTTTGGGTGGAGGGGGTGGGGTCCCCCTGGTCCCCCACCACTGCACAATAGATCTGATCCTTGGTTTTTGGAAATTTTCAACAACACGTGCTACTACATAAACCATACAAAATCAAGCTTCATAGATCACAGTTGTGTTCTTGTTTTTCAGGTCTGGATGGTCACCGTGCACCGCCCAATTCTCCAAGTGTCGGTGAGTAGAGTGTTGTTTTTTTCTCGCGTCACGGGTGATGTATTCCAACCTCGCGCTCAGTGGAGGATGGTGTGACGTCGTGAAAACTATAAATATCGTTCCCTATTGAAGAGTCAACTCGGGCATAAAGCTGACAGGTGCATAAACTAGCAGATGGTACCTACCCACCTGGTAGTGAGCTTCTGCAAGCTTTGTTTGTAGAGGAGCAAGTCTACAATTCATTCCTTTTTGCGGCGTAGCCACGTCTAATTCTCACTGTAGCGACGATGGAATAAGGAACAGTAACCATATCTGTCTCTTGTTTACATATTTATTTTTTCCCAATATGACAGAAACCCTGAAGTCACTCAAGTCGTTCTTAGCAGTGTCACGTGAACTACCGGATGTGATAGAACTGGGTTTATTTCCGGTTCGGACCACGTGCCCCAAATGCAAGCGCCAAATTGTGACCAAGACGTCGAGGCGAATTGGAAATACGGTTTATTGGGCAGCCTGTGCTCTCTGTCTCGTTTTGTGCGTTGATTTTTTAGTAGCCCATTTTACAATTAATGTTCACCTAGTTTACCACTCGTATATTTCAATTCTTGGTCTTATTTTGCGCTCCTAAATCAAAATTCGGAAAAATCGAAAAACGAACAAATCAAAGCAAAATGTTAAGCATGCGATACGTTGCATCGTTGATTTTTCGCAATTTTAATATGTTTTTCACTTTTGACGTTGAATGGTGTCTGTTCTGGGATGAAAAATGTCCCAGGCGTTTGTTTCGTCTCAGATTTTAAAACGCTTATTATTCAGCCGGGATCTGTAAGAAATAGATTTACGAACCAAAATATAAATGAAAGAGTAAATACAGGGTACAGAGTGGCACATAAGGATACATAAGTGTACGTAATGGCAGGCCTCATAAGGGTAGGGTTGAAAGGGTGCATATGGATACGAAAGGGTACATAAAGGTACGATACAAACTGCTGCAGAAGGGCTGGGTAGAAAGGGGCATATGGGCGCAAAAAAGTACAAAAGTATAGGATACGAAAGGGGTACATATGGTACGAAAGAATACGAAAGGGCTCATAGGGTACGAAAGGGTGTGAAAGGATATGAAAGAATACGAAAGGGCTCATAGGGTACGAAAGGATGTGAAAGGCTACGATAAAGAATACGAAAGGGCTCGTAGGGTACGAAAGGGTGTGAAAGGGTTCGAAAGAATACGAAAGGCTCATAGGGTAAGAAAGGGTGTGAAAGGCCACAAAAGGGTACAAAACAGTAAAAAAAAAGGGCACGAAGGGGTTAATTAGAATAAAACTAAACGTTATTCAACGGCAAATATGTGAACATCGGTTCGAATTTTTAACATTTTGTTCGATTTTCATGCTAACAGATGGCGCCGATTGTCTGCCACTCCACTTTGTTCTATGACCACCAATTAATACCCATATGGCCACCAATTAATACCTATATGTTTGATTTTGACGTATCTTTCCCAAAGAATAAACATTTGACATAAGGAGGGGAAAAAAAGTAAAATTTATTTATTTCAAATTTTGGGATGGGTGGATCATTGTTTCGATAGAAAAAAAAACCTTGAATGGCCGATGATCTAACGACATAAAACGAAAAAAAATATGAAAAGTTGAAAAATCATAGCGGAAATCTTCTTTGTATCTCAGTCGATATTTACACTGTAAAAAATATGTTTTAAAACTAACACATTTTTAGAAAACGTTTTCAGACATTTTTAGCTAAAAGCGTTTTGCAGACCTCATAAAACATTAGCATTTAAATAGGGTTGCCGACGTAAAATGCGTTTAAAACAAAACATTAGCGTTTAGCGTGCAATGCTTTGCAATCACGTGTTTGAAACGAATGCAGCAACGGACTTGTTAAAATATTACTAAGTGTTTTACCTTACAGCGTTAGTGCTTATTTGACAACATGATAAACAAAAGCGTTTCATTAAACATTTTTCAAAAACACATTGTAATAAAAACATTTTCTTTCAATCTTGTGTCTCTACACAGCGTGTGTTTACAAAAAGCTCAAACTGAACATCAGTGTTTTATTTAAACGCAATTCACGCCTGAAACAGCAGGCCCCATATCAGACCACTGCCACACGTAGTACTGATGGTACTGGAAGTGGGTAAAAATCTAGCGTGATGGATATTTAAAAATCGTGGGTGTACAGACTTTAACATCGTCTGTATTATTGATAATTATTGTTAACGTCGTTTGTTTATTTATTTATAACAGAAGATTGACACTTTCTTATGGCTACTGACCAATAAGGTGGCTATTGCAGAACTAGCTAGATATACTACATACTGTTTTTTTTTATAATTCTCTAAATACTACCAGAAAGTAAAGTTTGTATTTTTTAAAGAATTCCTCCCTCCTCCCCTCCCCCTTTATTAATATACTATTTTTTTTGCAAGTAAGAGTTCCATTGGTTTTGGGATCCCTTTCCACGGTCCCCGGCTTTCTTGTTGGTGAGTTTTTTAAAACTGACTGCGGGCCTGTATAACGCTTTTGAAATTTTTTTTTCAGTTTAGTCTGTGATTTGAAAACGGGGGTATGTTTTTTTTTCAGCAGTAATGTCACGAGTACGTAATTTTTTTTTTAAATCAATAAGTAATAGATATCCGTGAATCATAGGCGATTTAACGGCTATTGCTCGCGAGCAAGAAACGGCTGGTCCAATATCGAGGGGATGGAAGGAAACACGAGCGCGCATTGCGCGCGAGTTTTTCCCTTCAGCCCCGTGATATTGGATTAGCCGTTTCGAGCTCGAGCAATTATCGCCGTTAAATCGCCTATGATTCACGGACATGTATTTTAATGCTAAGGTGTGACGTCAAGCTATCTTATCGTCATATTCGAGTTTTTTAAAGACTTGTTTGTAAATTTTATTTGTGAATCACATAATGAATTTAAGAATATTTACATGCGACTTACGTAAATTCCTGAACGGAAGTTCCGGGTTGGAAACGGGGTTGGAAGCTTCCTGTGTATGAAGGCCGACCGAAGGGGAGAGACGTTCCGTAATACCGATGTTTGTGTTTTAAGGTAAAACTGTATTTTTTGTCTACTTTAATAGTAAATCAGATAAGTGTATAAAATGCGCTATTCGCTGGAGTTTCGCAGGTTTTTAGGTGCATTTCTAAGTGTCAGTAGCCTAGTTTTCGTACCGTCGGAACGAAAGGTTGCCTGGTTGGGCCATTCCTCCCGTGGGTGGTGGGCCTAGCATAATACGCGAGGTTTTTTTTTCGTGTTAGGATAGAAAGAAAAATGTCGCCGGTTGTAAATGTGCCTGTTTATGCTGGTTACAATGAGGTGTGCTGGCTGAATTTGTATTGTGTGCGGTAATTTTGCAAAGTCGGGTCATACGTCACATGGTGGAGCAGGGGGATGTGTTAGCATGACGTCATCACAGTGCATTAAATGTTCTTAACCCTGAGTTATATTTGAACGCGCCTTCAACGCATAAACGCGCCCTAACCGTGCTTGGCTTAGAAGCCAGATAATGCCTTACGTGATTATCAGGTACGTCGTATTTGTTCAGGGGGCTTAGTCTCGACTTGATCGTTTTCAAATCGCATGCGGTTTTATCAAAAGTCACGTGCGACAGAATGGGCGAGCCATGATTTTGGTAAAACCGTATGCGATTTGAAAAGCGCAACTCGAGACTGGGGCCCCAGAAATTGTTTAGGCCTACTAATTGTAGTTCTGTCATACTTGCGTTATGTGGCAGAGACCAGGAAATCAGACGATTCGATCGTAAAAACAACATGGGTGGTGGGACAAAGCTGACAGTTTTATCAGATAAGTGCCCGTTTTATCTATGCTATGGAAGCGTTATTGGCTGGTGGCTGCCGTTGTGGCTTCTCATTGGTTAATTGCGGTTGTAAAATTATAAGGGTATATTCTCAGCTAAAAACAACGGTTTAAAAGCGTTTTCTAAGTATTTGTACAAAATGCGTTTATTTTTAAAGAAACGGGAGTGAGAGTAGGACCAAGAATCGGAATGTGAAAACTGCCATTTTATTACAATTATCAACTTAGTTTTTAATTTTATTTCAATCTGTTTTCTAACTTGCATTTTTCTTGTAGCCCTCCTTTTGTGGTTGTACCATTTTTGTCTAGTGCTGTTTACGATGTTCACCACAAATGCCCAAGATGCAACTTCAAGATCGGTGTTTTTTTCCCTTGAGGTAATACGTTATTAAATTACACTTATATTCCTTTGATTAAAGGAGAAATACCGGTAGTCGGAGAATGTGTACATCTCGATTCTGGCATTAAAAAAAAAAAAAGCCGCAATACACTATTCAGACTGATTTCAAGTGAGCATTTTATGGGCTTCAGGTTGCCAGTTCGAAAACATCTGCCTTTCATTAGTTTTGTATTCATTTCTAACGTTATTTAGGAAAAAGAACATACCTTAGCCACCCCGCCACACATGTTCTCATATTTTATTAGGTGTTTTAGGTCTAGAGTTATAGGCGAATAAACATATACGCACACTGTATCTCATTTTAATAATGCCGATAATCTGTACGACGTTTTACGACTATGTGTGTAACGTACGGTATTCCTAATCACTTAGGAACAATAATCTTTTGCCGAGATAAAAAAGTTAAGGATAATTTAACGAAGAAAGGACTAGTACGCTACCAGAATAAACTGTTATATCGTGCACACATCGGGCACATCAGTGAGAGGAGGGCGCATTGTGCGGGAATGATGAACATTCTAATGCCCCATCCCCCAGTCAGAACTCTCGGAAACTCACTGCCGGATTATGCAACGAATGATATTTCGATGTCGGTCGTCCTTGCTTTAGTGGGGGGTGTTTCGCACTAAAACGATAAATATCATAAGGGCTCCCCAATCAGAGTTTTTGGTAACTCACAGCCGGAGCATGCGAATAAAGAAAACTCCGTGTGCATTTTGCAATCATAACTGTAGGCTGTTGACCAGGGCCGTAGGAAGCAAATTAAGTTGGGCCCTGGGGAAGCACTGTAAGCCCCTCCCGCAGGATTTGCGGCGATCCCCGGAAGCTGAAGTATTTTCTGGTGTTTCTGGTGTCTGGTTTCTGGAACGAATGTTTTGAACGAACTGCATTTTTAATTGTAAGATAATAAAATGATCTATGTTTGTTAAAAAAAAAATTGTTAAGGTAGTTAAAATAGGGTTCACGATAATGCATGTAGGCTATGTTTTCTATACTGTCATTGTTGACCTACCAAATTTACTTTTGAGTCGGTTGGCTTTCTCCAAACTTTTATTATTTACTTAGTCCCCTCCCGGTTGGCTTTCCTGTATGGCTCAATTTTGCAACAATAGTTCAGGCGCGTGTAAATGTTGCAAAGGAAGTCATTTTCCTATTTTTTTTCCTATCGAGAAACTGTTTTGCTACATCCACTCTAAGGGCACGTTTACGCAACCACTCACTTTTGCATTCTCGCAGCTAGAAACTAGAAATCACCTCAAATTCCAACATAGCGGCGGTTTTATGTCTGCCGCCTCGCAACGAAAACAGCAAATAACGTAAGTTCAGAAGTGTTTGGGAAAATTGTTCCGTCATGAAGAATTCTTTATATTATTGGCACGGATTATAAGACTGCAAGTATTTACTCAAACGATGTCGGATTTAGCTAATCCATTTAGCATTGTTATCATGGCAATGTCACCTTTCCCATCGCGATTGAGTTCTAGCTGCGAGAATGCAAGGCGAGTCGTGGCGTAAACGCGCCCTAACCTATACAAATATTGCAAAAGCTATTTCGTGCAGGAAGCTCGACTATAGTGAGAAGGTATGTCCCTTTAACTGATGCTAGCGGGATAGCCGCTGCTCATCAATGCTTGGCACAATATTCTGTGTCTGTAGATGTGTAATTTTAAAAGTGTGTGCTAAAAAGTGGTACGGCAAATACCGCACCAACCATACCGCTTCCTACGGCCCTGCTGTTGACTCGTGCAAAAAATAATAATAGTGACGGTCGGCACGAATAGTCCGTGGGACGAAAAAATCCTGGAGATGAACTGTCCTGAGACGAAAATCTGAATACCAATTTTAACATGGACAGTCACTGCAGAAAAGAGTAGGGGCCTATTACTCCCCCACCCCCTCCCCCACCTTCCAATCAACCTTTGACACCAAAATCACCAACATTTGGCCTCTAATATATTACAGGGCCGTACCAGGCTTTCTGCAATAAAAGAAAAACAATTTACAAACATTAAAAACACAAATACAACCTAAAATACTATTTTTCATTTGAATATTTTCATCTTTCAGCCCCGTTTTAAAACCTGCCTCATAGCAGCTATGATCGCCATAAAGAAAGCTGGTAGCAGCTTGGTTTTAAAACGCGGTGAAGAGTTTAAAAATTGACATTATAAATATAATTTTAGGCTGTATTTGTGGTTTTCGTGTTTGTAATTGAATTGTAGTTTTTTTTTTTTATTGTAAAGCTTGGTTAAGGCCCTATAATTACTAAACGGCCGAATTATGGGTGTTTTGTTTGTCGTTGAGTGGAAGGAGGGGGGGGGGAGTCTTCCCCTAGCCTTTTCTGCGTGCACTTCACTCCTACTTGCTTCAATTTTGGACAAACAGTCAGTGTCGATGCACAATTATTTAGAAGGTGGCGAAAATTATCTGAAGGGATAATTGGCCAACTTGGTAAAAAAAAAATTTGAGTTTGGACAAATTCAAGCGTGTTTTGCAGTAAGGAAATCTTTATATAGTTACCAGCGATAATTGCAAGTTGGTTATACCTCAATTTTAAAAAGAAAGCTCGTTAGAAAAACATGTCCGTTATAAAATGCATGTGAACAGATGAACGAACGGTTACGGAATGGAATGTTAACGTAGCGTCATATTTTAAATTTTGTTGCCCAAATTGGCAAATGTGAAAAAGAAAAAAATTAAAACCCATTCGACAGCATTTGTATAATTTCTTGCTCTACTTCTGTCCAGATTTCTAGCCAGGTGCGTACTGGCCGTATGGAAAAACAGGACATTTCTTGTAGGGTCTATGCTCCAAGGCCATGCCCGGGGAGGGGGGGGGGGGGGGGGCTGTACGGGTAGGTGGGGGAAGGGGGTAAAAATAATGGTCCTTTTGTTCTGAAATTAGCTGGTGCGGCGGTGCCTGAGGAAGGGTCCAAAGGTCTAACTAAAAAAGCCTAATACTCCTAATAGGGTAACAAAGGGGCAGAAAAGGGTAAAAAAGATAAATAAAAAAATAATAATAATAATAGAAAGTTCCTCAGAAAAATGGTTAGTGTGCCCTTTTACTAAAAGGGGGCGAGGAGTAATCGTCTAACTGGAAAATCGCATTATTGGAAGAACGTGTATTGTATAGTACCGTATAACGGAAAATCGTCTAACACGAAATTCGTATAATGGAAAATCGTCTAATGTCCCAGCCTCACTCGTGCTGCCGCGCACTCTGCGGCCATACATATAACATCAGAAACCGCAGGTATATTATTGTTCAGTTAGACGTTTATCCATTATACGATAGTCCGTTTGGATGATTTTCCAGATTTTTTTATTTAAGCAGATATTAGACACTTATCCGATTAGGCGATTTTCCAGTTTGACTTTCGTCCGACGCCCCTACTAAAAGTTGTCCCTGCCTTCTCTGGGGTCTGAGCACTCGACTGAGATTTAGTGTTGTGATCTTGGCAAACGTGACACCAAGGGTGTTTGAACATTGTGCGCGTCAGAAGGGAAATTCATGGTTCATTGGCCCCCACCCCCTTCCTTGGCTGCCGACGTCACCAACCATCCGGATGGGAACATCCTGATACATCATTTCATCAATCTGACCCTTGGAGAAGGGTTGAAGGGGGAGGTGGAGGGTTGGGGTGGCACAAGGGAATAGGGAGAGCCAATCGGGAAGTCGAATGACAAGCAATTGGGAGGGGATGTCCAATCAGGAACAGGAAAATTATTATTGTTGGCACTGCGTTTGGAAGTTTCATGTTTGAAAGTCTTTTGATGGAGTTAGCAACGACTTGGAATGATGGAGGGACTGGGTTTTGATTTGGGGAACTTTTAAACAGGATTCAATTTTGTGTTTATCTCGTGTGCGTGGGTGTGATTTAATATGTCGTGAGGTGACTATGTGAACAATTCTGCTTTGCAACAGCGTTACACCATTTTTTTTGTATAGTTTTCGAAGGGAATACTTCAAAATATTTTACGATTTGTGTGTGTTGCGTCTAATCCACAGAAATGCATGAATTTGTTAAAAATGAATGCTTTTGGTGGTAATTAGTAACTCAGAAAATTATTCTTTCGTGTGATAAACGTTTTTATGAGACATTTTCATTTGTGTGACATCATCATGGGAGTTTGAACGGAATTCTGGCCAAAATTGTGGTGTTGCATAATTGCTGAAGGCCAAAGTGCATCTTGGCTCACGTGAAACGCGCGAAGTTGATCATGACAATGAAAAGATGTGGATGAATATAATCCGTTTTCCATTCATGTGTGCGCCTCGGTTTTTTTTTTTTTTTTTTTACACTGGATCGTAAATTTACAAACGTCATCCATTTTATGGAAATGCAGTGCGTCTTGAGAGTGATTGGCTGATCGGGGTAAGTAGGCTAGTAGATAAGTAGTGGCACTTTTTTAAAAACTCGTTTACTTTCTTCTTTGGCTTTACGTTTCCGCCCCACTTGTGAATGGGCGTGCATGTTTGTTTGTTTGTTTAAATGAGGCCGGTATGACTGATATTTGATCTGCATAAAGATATTGCAGAGAAGCTTTTCTCTTTTCTTGAAGGAGCAAGTTGTGTGTATAGGTCGTGCAGTCCGTTTTACACGCTTTGCAGTACGTTTTACTTCAGGTGAGCCATTTTTTTTTACCATCTGAACAGTGGCGCGCCCGAGCCGGGGGGGGGGGGGGGGGGAAGGGGAGGGGTCGTTGCACCTGCTCGTTTCGCAAAATGCCCTTTTTGTAAACAAATAATGGCCGACATTTGCTGGTGCAGGGATGCCTAAGAAGGGCCTGAAGGCCTGGAAAAGGGCTGAAAACCCCTAAAAGGGAAAGAAAAGGGCGAAAAAGGCTAAGAAAGCGGCAGTAAAGAGTGAAAACAAACCCAAAAAAAAGGTTGCTCAGAAAATTGGCCACTAAAACCGTTGTAGTGCTCTTTTACTAAAAGTTGCCCTTTCGGGTGTCTGTGTACGCTAGTGATCTTACATAATGATGATGTTTGCCCCTACCCTGGCCACTCGGTTGCCTTCCTCCTCTCTAGAAATTTAAAGCGTAAAAAAAAAAAACGAACGTCAACGAGTGAGAACGACAAACATCAGGCGTTTTTCTAGGCACCTAATTTTTCCGTGAGGGAGCATTCAAAAATTACTTAACACTTCTTTTTTAGCATTCTAGATCCCTACCTATCTCCCTTTATAACACTACTATAACAGTTGGTATACCCTCCCCTTCGCAGCCTGAAAATTATTCCATTTCTTACCCGACTTGACTTCCTCCCCCCAAACCAATTGTATATTTTATGGGGGGATGAATTCGTTTTTATATTAGGACCTAGGAAGGTAATTTCCAGCGATTTGGAGGACAAAATTCCAACCTCTCAAGTTCACGTAAGTAAGAAAAAGTATTTTAGCAAAAAAATTTAGAAAAAAATTTTGAGAAAAATAATTTATCGTAAATTGATGTTACATAACAAGTCGTTATATTCTCCCCTCCTTCATCAATCATAACGTAACAGTTGCTCAACCCCTCCCCCTCCAGACGTTACGTAATTTATGAAAGCTCCCTAAAGCTACACTTCACAGTAAAGACTAACTGCGATGTTTTCAGTAATAACATCTTTAAAAAAAACAGCAAAATAATTCATATCTGTTTATATTTATAAATGAGCACAAACCGAGCTGAATCGCGTATTAAAGGGACATACTCCTCCCTAGTTTCGTGCATTCTGTGTGTAAATTGCTTTTATATTTTTATACGTATTAGTGAATGCAGTAAAACCGTGTCGTATGTTCAAAATTGAAAATGATCTGTGCAATAGAATGATTGAATGATCTATACAAGCATTCGGTTGCGTCAGATCACGTAAGATTCCAAGAAGCATTATTTGTTACTCTAAAATGTATCTCGACTCTTAAAAGGGCAGTAGATATATTCGATGAGCTTCCCTGCCTATCGCGAATGTCGGTCCAAACGCTCCACTCCTGTTAGTTTGACCACTTACTAAAAGCAAGATTAAAGGGTGGCGTGCAGCGAACCCCAACGAGTAAATGGCTTGCGTTCACTTTGGTTGCTACTTAACATAGCCAATCAAAACGAACTTTATCATTTA
This sequence comes from Lithobius niger, assembly GCA_023313725.1. Taxonomy (NCBI): domain Eukaryota; kingdom Metazoa; phylum Arthropoda; class Chilopoda; order Lithobiomorpha; family Lithobiidae; genus Lithobius; species Lithobius niger. The sequence goes on along the minus strand of JAHWFP010000488.1, from coordinate 11,898 downwards.
AAAAAAAAAATAAGGGCAGCTTGGCGTAGGTTTATGTTATTTTGCGAGCACTATACCACGATTCGTATCCTTAGATGCACATGGGGCTATTCGCCCTTGAAGCAAGTGTGTTTTTTTTCTGTTTTACGCAACAAACTTTAAATTGTGACCTAACTCTCCATTCCGTAACTGTTCGTTCGCCCATTCACTGCATTTTATTACGGACATATTTTTATAAAACCCATTTTTTGGTGCTAGCTGTATGCCTGCACAAGCCTTTACTTTTTACTCGGGGCTCCATGCATAAACTAAACGGGATTTAGATTCAACTCTACCCTTAATTCATTTGCCTGCTGTTTAATTAACATTTGGAATTCCCTCCCTGATTATGTCACTAACGCCCCCTTTACCAATGTATTTAAAAACCGAATGGAAACTTACATTTCCGCAGATATCAAATTCCAGGTTGATTAATTAATTGTTAACGGTGGATATACATTTCGACCACTATTTGTTTTTGAAATAAAAATATTTTGTCTGTTATTTTTTATATACTCTTTTTTGCCTTTCGCGGATTGTATTTACTTGTTCTTATTTTTTGGGCTCTTTGTTATGAAATATTTGTTATTTGAATTTTGTTGCCGTCCCTTTAGGGAAACTGACAACACAGTGTTCTATTAAATGAAATAAAAAATTATATTAAAAAAATTGTTATCGTTCCCATGCAAGACAATAAGTTTTGTTTTTAGTTCTCGGCTTTAAAATTACTTCTGGTAACTACAACTCTTATTCGTGTCGTATGGCCTTGAAGTACGTATGTATCGCTGAATTTAACCTTTTCCTTTTTTTTATTTTTTATTTCACAGATTCCCGATACGTAACGTGACATTTAAAACTCTGGGTTGAACCTGGGTGTGCACCTGTTTTAACGAACGGGCGAACTGTCACACGCCCACGCATCTGGCCTGTCAGCATAAGCTGCCTGTCTGCCACTGGACCGAGTGTGTGAACTGAATACTTTATCCTGTCGAAGTGTCTGTCATGTGTATACGTTCGCGTGTGATGATAACTGAAGCGAAGATTTGATTGATCTTGGCGAATAAGAGCCAAAATGATGGCCACGTTGTGCGATGTGCCAGTGCGGATGGCAACAGCTATTGTGTTGTGCTTGTGCTTCGTAACACAACAAGGGAAGTCCTTTTCAACGTGTTGTAATAGGTAACACTAGTGTTGCAACGATTTTGCAACATTGGATTTGAGTGTAATTGTAACGTTTTATGTTTGTGCTGTTTTCGTACCATATGATGTTCTTCCAACGTGTTGTGTAACAAAGATTTAGCAACAATTCTTCAAATTGTAATTAGGGTTGGTTTCTGACGTCTCTCAGCTGCCGTTCTTCCAAATGTGTTCTAATACATAATACTAGCCCTGCGACGATTTCATGCGTCACTTATTGGATTATGTTGGGTATTCTTGCCGTTTTCACATCAAATATTTATCTAAAAGAGTGGTAGTTGATAATCTCAGTTGGGGATTCCTGTTTGTATAAACAAACCAAAGGATATTATTGCAACCGAGCTAGGTGACATGTTCCAAATTTCTACACAATTGGACCAACATTGTCGTCCGAAGCGTTGCTTGTCTGAAGCTGTGCACCAGTGTTCGTGCTACTATCCCACACATAGCCCTAGTTGTATATGACGAAGTTGAAGGCAATATTGGATCATTAAACCATTTTACAAAAAAGGGTCGGAGTAACTAAATTATAATGGAATTTGACGATATTCTTCCCAAGATTGGCGAGTTTGGACGTTACCAAAAGGTGGTGTATTACTTCCTGTGCATTCCGGCGTCACTTCCGGCAGTGTTTCTCACTTTCAATCAGATGTTTTTATCGGCCAGTCCGGACCACTGGTGTCGCATACCAGAGCTGATGGCGACAAACTTGACTTCCGAACAACGGAGGACGCTATCGGTGCCTCGGGAAACCAGAGATGGAATCAAAGTCTTCAGCCGTTGTCGATCATACGTGTTCAACTGGAGTGAAGTAGTTACGAATACGGGTCCAGAAAATTGGTGGCCAACACCCAACGAAAGCTGGCCGACAGAGCCCTGCCGCCATGGCTGGGAGTACGACAAGACGTACTACGACCGGACTTTGGTGACCGATGTAAGGCAAAGAGTGTTAATTAAAAATCCTTGTGCCCACCTGTGGAATTCATTCGCTGGAATACATGTCCTTTTTGCAGCTGGACCTGGTGTGCGACGACAACTGGTGGCCATCAGCAGCAACGACCGCCTTCTACGTTGGAAGTCTCTTCGGGAACGTACTTTTTGGATGGGTCGCAGACAGGTGAGCAATATTTTAAAATTATTATAGCTACTATTGAAGTAAAGGACCTAAACATTGATTTTAGTATGTTTCCCAGCGAATACAGGGTGTCCATAAAGTATTTTCTCCATTACAAAAAATGCGTATAACAAAAAAACGTTACAGGTGTAGAAAAACGCGGTATGCACCAAGTTCAACAAAAATTAATAAAGAATTTCCTGCTTAACAGGTGCATGCTGGGGAATAACGTAGGTGGCGGTGCATCATCAAGAAACCAAAATGACGTCTACGCAGGAAAAGGCTTAATTTATGCTGTGGTTCCAGGTGACCAAACTGGCGATAACTAAACGGCACAATTTTAGAAGAGACTAAGGACAGTCACTTCTTGACCACAAAATTACAACGGCTTGATACGTGAGATTTAAGGAGAAGGAAGAATGGAAACGGCCCCCTGTTAGTTAAGGAGGGCCAATTCCTGAGCACAAAACTATAACAGCTTGGTACGTGACATATAAGGAGAATGGGAAAATGGGAAGCGATTCCCTGTCAGTTAAAGGCACCTTTTCATCTTTTCAACTCCTAGATGCAGCACCAAAGAATTTTCGAGCAATAAAAAGAAAATAGCGGTAAATTAAAAATGGAACAAACTATTCACAACAGCGCCGCGATTTTCATAACTAAAACGAGATCACGTGACCTACATCAGCCTATTGGAATCTGGAATGTGGATGCTGTGTTTAGAATATGGGCAACGCTATCGAAATGGGGAACAGGTACCTTTAAAGCACTGTTCAAGCTGTCCAGGATGCATCCCATGTGTGAGCCCCTCCAAACACATGTGGCTTGCATGAGGTGAACTAGGGATTTACCTTTCCACAGTGCACAAAGTTGACTCAAGGGATTTCAATTTCATGCTTACGAAGTGCAGACAGTCCGTGCTATCTTCTAAAATTGCGATTCACAGTAATCAGCGATTTGGTCTTATGGAACCATAAAACACATTTGGCCTTTTCCCGTAATGACGGATTCTTGTTACAACGTCTCCTGTGTTATTACCTAACACGCACCTGTTAAACCGGAAAATCTTACTATTTTCGCGCAACATGACACAAACCTGTAATGTTTTTATAGGTAATATATAAATTGTTTTAATGAGGGAAAGTGTTTAATGGGCACCCTTTATTTATTTGCGAGAAAAGTGAAGCAACAGATGTAGCAATAAAAGTGTGTGTTTCACACAGATTTTGCACTTTTCATCAACATATGCAGAAACAAATCTTTAGAACTGAATTTATTGATCGTTGACCGATCATTGCATAATGTAAATGACTGGTACAACTTCTTTCAGTTTTTACTCTAGTCTTTTAGCAGTGGTATTAACCATTAGACCATTTCTTTGAATTAAACGAATTACAGTAGACTCTCGATATAACGAACCTCCGTGTAAGGAACTTTTCCCTATAAAGAACACTTTTTAACAATTTGATTGGCCGCCTTCTGTTCATATGCTAAAACAACTGTACATAAAGAACCTCTCCATAAGCTCCATATAAAGAAACCTTTTTCAGTATCATAAGGGGTTTTTCACATACTAAAAACCACCCTGATAGGAACCAATTAAAAAAATTCTTAAAATCGACCAAGAAATCCAGTGAATTTACCAGATGTCGAGAAAAGGCAAATCTGAACCACAATCCATATTGAGACTTTCAGTAAACAATGAACAACTACTGTTTATGCACAGTGTCCTCGCAGTACAATCAAAATGTAGATATAGTGAGTTTTATTTGTCAGGCTTTCACACTCTGTGTAAGGAGTTTTGATATTACTTCACTTGCAGTTTGTGGTAAAGGAACTTTTTGTATCAAGAACCAACTTTGGCGCACAAGGTTGTTCGTCATAAATAGGGCCCCTAGACTTACAAATTACATTTTCAGCCTTTACACGAGATTCCTTTTATCGCAAAATTATGCAGATATAAAAAAAAAAAAAAATCTACGACATTCAGGTCTGTGTTCTGTACCAAGATCGTATATAGTTGATTGCTAATTATTTCAGAGATTTTGAATGATATTTCGGTAAACGTTTGATTGATTGGAGGGATTTCGAAATTAAATTAAAGAGGATCGGGTTGATGTTCAAAGGAATGAAACCTACCTGACAGTAAGTTACAAATAATTTGACGAAAATATGGATTTCAACTTGTAAGAAAGGCTTAAGGCTTTGGATGGGCTTAACTGCTGCATTTGTCATTTTGTTCCGTTCTCAATACCACTGATGTAATCAAACCACTTTCAAACCGCGGGAGATATACAGCAGTACCTCTTGGTACGCAGAATGAGGCAATGGTAGGGATTTGGTTACTCGGGGCTCGTCACAATATGCTCAAACGTGTGGGCCAACAAACTACGTGCACAGCAACACTAAAGAAATACAGGATGTCCACAAAGTCCGTACGCACTTTTGAAAATTTCTTTTGAAAAAGCTACTTGATGTATTCGCGGACGGATTTTGTCACCAAATAGCATGATATCTTAAGGTTAGCGTCTCACGATTTTATGCGTGTGTTTAGCAGGCGACGCCCACTGCGTCAACGCAACAATGGCAGCCAGCTCTATAGATGGGAAGGTTAAGTGCGTTGTGTGGTTTGCAGAATTCAAATCAGTAACACTCGTTACAAGTGGGTTACACAATTAAACGAAACCGACCGAAGGGAAGAGTGTTGGATCTGAAACTCTCTGACAGACCGCGTACAGCTAACGAAACTGAAGCTTTTCATCGTAGCCCTGGAATAGCGTTACGTCGAGCCAGTAGGTCGTTAAGTGTATTACGTTCTACGATTCACAAAGTTTGGCACAAATGTTTAAATTGTATGCATACAAGAGCCAAATCTTGCGAGCATTGTAGCAAAAAAATCTTTCACGCAGAAAGCAGTTCGATATGCTTGAACGAAATGACAACGACCCAGCATACCTGACTAAACTTGTGTTTAGTGACGAATCTACCTTCCACATAAGTGGAACAGTGAACAGAGACCACTTCTGTATCTGGGGCTTACTGATACCCCTCGTAAGGGCGCACTTATGCAACGACTCGCATTTGCATTCTCGCAAATGGCGGCGGTTTTAGCTCTGCCGGCTCGCAACGAAAACTGTCAATATGCGAGTTCATAAGCGACTGGAAAAATCGTTTTGTCAGGAGGAATTCTTTGTTATTGCCACAGATTATAAGACCATTTACTGAAACGACATCGGATTTAGTTAATCCAGATAGCGTTGTTACCACGGCAACGACTGATTTGTCACCGCGATTAAATTCTAGCTGCGAGACTGCAAAGGCTAGTCGTTGCGTAAACGAGTCGTAACACACGAACACGTAAGACACAGCCTGAAGCTTAACGTTTGGTACACGTTACGTCACGACTAGGTTATTGGTCCATTTTTCTTTCCCGAGAGGGCCATTAGTGAGCGAAATTATGTACATATGCTACGAAACTATGCGATACCCGAATTTTAGGAGTATTAACCTGCTATAATCGTCCAACAAGATGGTGCCATGCCTCACTGGAACTTCGAAGTCAGGAGCGAACTTGACCATAAATTTCCAGACCGATGGATTGGTAAAAATTGCCCAATTCCTCGGCCTCCCTGCTCCCCAGATGTGACGTCATAAGTTTCGTCTTATTGGGGTTTGTTAAAGACAGGTTCAAGACAATGAGTACTGTTTCAACGAATCAACGCAACAATTACATTAGTGACACCTGACATGCTGGAAAAATAACGTGGGCCGAGTTAAGAGTTCCCGTTAGACGTTTTAAGAGCAACAAACGGTGCTCATATTGAAATATGGTAGCTACTAAAATAACTATTTAACTATTTAACGTATTTACAAACGAATTTCACTAACGGAAAGATTGAAGACTTAATTTTAAGTCTTCAATCTTTCCGTTAGTGAAATTCGTTTGTAAATACGTTAAATAGTTTTTCTTTAATAAATTTTGAGAAGTGTATACGGACTTTGTGGACATCCTAGTTCTCTTACTGCAGTGTTGCTGCGTGCATCGTTTTTGGCCCACAATATTGTGACGAGCCCCTGAGCTCTAATTGTTGCCACTCACCCTAAAAAAAAAACGTGACATTTCTATAAATGATCACGTATGTCAAGTTTGTGACAACCTATTAACAGCTACCTCTTTGACATTTTTTGAGGATGAATAGATTAAAGTAGTTGTGAAACTGAACTAGGATCATGGGCGTTTTTCGGCTCGAACACACCGGGGAAAGTGCCGGAGGCAAGAAGTTCACGTAATTGGGCATTGTCATCCATCTTGACGAATAGACGGAGATTGGGCTAATAGTGGCCCTTACTGACCCCTAACTACCCAACTGGAAAGGTTGTTGGAAAAATACCAGAACACATCCCAAAAATATTTTGATGAGGAATTAAAAGGAAAAATAAGGGTAATTTCATGCATTTTTTGTTCTGTTGGTTTGGTAGCTACACCATTTATTATCAAATTGATAAAATTCTTATGCACACGCTTCCCTAAATTTAAGTGATTTAATTAAAATAATTTGCCATGTCTCCCCTTTTGTCTTTTTGTTTGTTTTCCCTCACAGGTGGGGTCGGAAGTTATCTTTTTTCCTGATTCTTGGATTGGAGGTATTCTTCGCCATTATTTGTGCCTTCCCACCCAATTACGAGACTTATGCAGCCTTCAGGACTCTTCTAGGATTTACTTTTCCTGCCATTTTTCAGGTTCCATTCATCATCGGTAGGACTTAGTACATATACATTGTTGTAGAAATTAATGATACCAGTTGAAAATCAAATTCCTAAACTTGGTTGCGCTAAGATGTGGTACTATGTCTCACTTCAGCTGATTTTCTGCTAGTGGAAACGAAATGCAGGTACACAATAGATTTCAAAACGAGGAGTTATTTAAATATTATAACAACATTTCTTTAGAGCGTTTTTATTCTTTGCCTACAGTGGTTCATATAAACAATGAACATTTTAAGATGAAGTATGCAAACTTGGTGACATTTAGCCATTGACGGACTCACCGACCAGATAGTCTTTAACTTGTTGAAAAAAAACGAACCATCGTACTTTAAATGTTCGAAAAATTCCAAGAAACGAAATCACGCTCAAATTCAAAAACAAACCAACCCTACCAATTTGCGAATTTTTGACAGGCTGCAATGACTGAAGATTAACAAAAAATATAGTCCTCCTGTCTTCATCAGGCCGCCACAAGAAGCATATTTACAAGATCTAGATTATATACGTTGTCCAACGTGCATGGATCGTTGTGGAAGTAGGATGACTAGGACGTAACGTTGTCACGCATAGCCTCCCATATTTACGAGGTGGAATTCGCTGCTTCTCACCATTTGGACTTGATTTCGTGTCTTGGAGTCTTTAACTTATTATGGACGGAACACCAAATCGGCTTGATTAGTGATATATATAAATACAGATGCAAGCCTATTTCCGTTGCCTTTTGGACTTGAATGTCAGGCTGCCCTACCACTAAGCCATACTAAAACTACGGCATAGTTGTGGGCTTTGGCCTTTTGTCTGAAAGGTCGAAGGTTCAATTCCCGCTCCATTTAAGTCTAAAAGACAATGGAAATGGGTTTGTATCTGAATGTATGTAGACTTAACTTGTGCCACCAGCCTGTGACTGCTACAGTTTTTATTCCCAAGTGAGGAAATCTAGACAGTTCCAGTCAGGTCTTGCTGTGACTGATGTTAACTTTTGACCGGTCTGTGTGTCCCACTGTGATGAAACCATGTGTACCATACAGCACTTAGTTAAGACTAGCAGAATTTCCTCATGTCTTTTTTGTGCCTTGTTTGGCTTGTGGGGATCTTTCAGCTATAATTTCTCTGAGGATGAATGACTGCCTAGAGGTAAAGTTAAATTATAGAACCAGGGATCAGAGCTAAAAGTGCATTCACCACGTTATTACTTTGGGAATGTAACCAATACCTTTGACGTAATAGAATAGTAACCTACTATAATCCACAATGCAAGTGCTCAACATCATGGTTAACAGCTAAATGTTCTCCAGGTAATGTCATTTGTTGCAGGCATTGAACTAATGGGTCCTAATCACCGTACCTTTGCCGGGATGGTGGTATGCATTTTCTTCGCCTCCTCTATGTCGCTGCTGGCCGTCCTTGCTTACATCTGTCGGGATTGGTTCAAACTGGCCCTCTGTACATCTTTTCCTTTCATCTTACTCTTTGGGCTTTGGTGGTAAGAACTGGAAACAGACTTTATAATTATTGTGGACACTGCTTGACATTTTAAGAATTGGACTATTCAGACAATTTTTATGTTAAGTAAATTTCTGGCTTGTGGTAAGACTAAAATGTTATTTAGGCATTCAATTGTGCTTGATTTTGGGCTGATTGTGTGCTCAGACAAAAGGAACTTGTAGAATTAGTGTATCGTTATACTCAACCATGTGGCTGGATATTTATGCCAAAGGATTAAACTTATGGTCAAGCAAATTGCTGTCCATCACTACACCGGTAAGTGAATATGAACGATTCTGACAGAATGAAGATTTATTCAATTTTGTAATATTGCTAACAAAATACTAGAATAGACATTGTTCACTATAAAATGGTAGAATTCAGTTTTGGACACTGTTTCACAGTTCCAACACATGCTTAGCGATCTTTCCTTGTTTCGGCAAAAAATTGTGATTTATGGGTCGTAATTTATGAAAGAAATAATGAAGTCTCAAACTAAATGTGTAACCCCTCGATCACCTGTTTTATGTAGTCAGTAAAACCAGTAGCAAATAAATGCGTACACATGGGACTGTTCATGTTGTAATTATCGTTTCATTGCATCCCTTGCTAGAAAGTCATCTGTGAGATAAACTGTGGGCTTCGTTTCCCGGATCCAGGCCAGGTTGATTAAACATTTTCAGAATCTTATTTTACCAATGTAGTGCTAAAAGGCGTCAACTTTCCCGCAAGTGCGTGAACTGGCATGGAGTCAGGAGGCGAACATGCAATTTCTACCCTAGTCCGCCTTTGCTTGAAAGAAGCCATCTGCTTCACTGCTTCATGCTTACAGAGCACTGTTGCACGTGTTGGTGCCAGATACCTAACTAAGTGTAGCACGCGTGGTATTTCTTTCGCACCTAACTGTTTTTTTAAAACCTATTCAGCGTGTTTTTAACGTCGGTATCCCAAAAAATAGCTACGACCTGTCTTTTCACAATTGGCCGCTCCAATCGAAATCCCAATCGAAAGTAATTTCGATTTTCGGTTTCGATTTAGGTTTTCGACTTACGAAGCAATTTTGCTTTACGATGTTTTGGTTTTACGAGCTTTACGATATTTTCCTATTTGGCGTAACCATACTAGTCCCCATTACATTTCTTCATCCTATCTGTAATTTCGTTTACTTTAGCATTGATATTTCGTATTAAATAGGCCTAAACCTCATCATAAACGAAATTCAAACGTAAAGCTCCGAACCTGACGACAAGCAGCATATCCGTAAAAGTCCTACGATTCCCGAAGGTAACGTCATTGCCATAATGTGGACATAACGAGAAAGTCAGATACACTGTATAGATCCGTGGTTTGTTTGTTGGTGACCATTCAGCGATGAGTAAAGCTTCGATTTATATAATTACTGAGTGAAAGGCTTGGTCTTTTCATTGCAAGTCGGGCATGGTGCTCGTTTTGCGGAAAGAAAACAAAAATTCGTAGAAATATTCTAAATTTGTAGCTTTTAGTATTTCTTGCCAAAATGGTGTTGTCACGCAACTCTGACCCCAACGACTACTTAAATAATACTTTTCATTTTTCAGATGCATATTTTTTTTTCATTTTTAGGGTCGACTCCTCAGGTAATTTTTTGTTTAATCTTGCCAACAAAATAAACAAAAGCGTATTTAAAATGCAAGCGTGTAAATTAATTGGGTTAAAAATATTGCTTGCCACCACCATTTGGAGGCAAGAAGTGGTACAAAAAGTTAAAATGTCGAATTCTTCCTAAATATTGTAGCACAAAACGACAAATTCTGTTTTCTTTTCACCTTTAAAAGCTTTAAAAAAAAGGTCTGTTTTGTCATATGCAAATAAATGGCCTGAATTAGCTTTTAAGAATTGTGTTGTACTTTTAGGGTAATCCCAGAATCTCCTCGTTGGTTACTAAGCAAAGGGAAATTAAAAGAAGCTGAGAAGATTGTTCAAGACATCGCAAAAACCAACCAAGTCCAAATTCCAAAAAACTTTCTTCTCAAGTGCCAGGTAAGATTAAACGATAAGGAAATGTTGATTGTAAAGTTTGTTGATGTCACACTCAAAAGCCAGCAGACATACCATTCAAGCAAATGACCTACATTTTGGCAGAAAAATTCACCTCTCCTGTTTTGAGGAGCAGAGTTTACAAAATCCGAAACTTTTGTTCTTGGAATGGTGCCTCTTGGTTTTAAGTGCTATCATTATCCCTTATACCTCACATTTCTGTTAAAATCCATTTGTTGCAATCGTGATTAATTTTGTAGTACAGTGAGAAATAACTGAAAACTGATGGTAATTGCTGGACATTTGCAACTCCGAAGACTCTATTACAAACCCTCACAACCCTTTGAAAGACTCTTTGCAAACCCTCGACCCATTGCAAGTACAAAGACCCTGTGAATACCCTTTGCATACCTTACATTACCCCTATAACCTAACTTTGATCCTATTTTTGTTCAGATCAGGTCTGGGTGACAGTTACCCTGTCGTTGGTGGGTAAATTCGGTATATCTCGATCGTTTGCCATCATTTAAACAAGCGTAATAGCAGGATCAGCGTAATAGCAGGAGCTAATAAATGCTCCTGCTAATACAGTAAGGCACCCCCGCGCACTAGGTGGCCAGATCGTGCGGCCAGTGGTTGTCGCGGCCAAAAAACACGGTGACGTGCAAAATTATACACTAGAAATAGCTTATAGTAGTACACCTTTATGCACTTACGTTTTTTTTTTGTAATGACATAATTGGAATTCGAACTGGCAAACCAGTTTTCCACCAATCAATCTTTACAATACCTTTACAATATGGTGCCTTGTACTCGATCACCGGCCATATCATACAGGCGATATGGTAGAGTTTGGCAGTTGGGGTGGTACGTCGACCTGAATCCAAGGCAGTAACTTGAATGTAACGGAAGTTCAGACTTATTATGTGGCTTATTACACTTATTATATGACTTATCACATTACTTCTAGTGTAAAATTTCGCTGTTAGCTCGTTACCGGCTTGATTTTATTATTTACAGTGATTTGGGTAAATTTATTTT
>JAHWFP010000487.1:21610-40006 GCA_023313725.1 Lithobius niger | reverse complement strand
AGCTATTGTTTGTGAATCAAAATGATCTTTCGTAATTGTTCTGACAAAAATAAATAAATAAATAAATAAATGTTGAAATAAAATGGAACACTCTGCAGTGGCGCATCTAGCAATTTTGTTTGGAGGGGGCAAAAAAATGTGAAAATAAGTCCGAAAGTACGCATTTTTAACAGTTTCAGTGATTTTTCATGCATTGAAGAAGCTTAATTTAAGAAATTTTCGTAATGACAGCAAATTCCTTACTTATTTGTTCAGCTTCGATGTAAATAATTGTTCGTAGTACTAGGACGAAGGGGGGGGGGCATGAGAAGAAACGCTGGGCTCGAGAACGAATTTGGGTTTTTGAGAGCATTTTAACACAAACCAACGTTACCCTTCTTGAGGCGAGAAAGAGGGGGCTTCTTATATCAGTAGAAAACAATCGAGGTTCTTGAAGTGTTCCAGTTTTAATGTTAATCTCAGATCTTGGAAGGGGCTATTGCCCCCCTCTGCCCCCCTCTGGGTGCGCCACTGACACACTGCGAACAACCAATACTTACCTGAACCGACGTGAAGCATCACAAAAGACCGCCACTACCTTTAAGCATTGAATATTCTTGCCCCTGTCAGTGCAGCATGCATAAAATAAACAATTTGTTAAATTTCGAACCAGTCCCTGTGGTATGGTTCCAGCTGAGACAGGGAGGAAATGGGAAAGCTGGGGGATAAAAAGACCGTTAGGGCTCGTTTACGCAACGACAGTTTTTCGCTCACTAGCTTTTACTTGATCAATACTAAATCTGATGGCTGCTTCTCGCCTTTACCGGAGTATGCGGCTTTCGAGTTGTCTATGCGTGTTAGTAACCATGGCAACGACCAGACGCAAATCTTCTCCTCGTGCCTCGCGACACGGCGTACGATCTTGCAACATTTGAGCGTCGATTTATGACAACAAGAAAACAATTTTTACTGCAGTACAAGACGACGGAATGTTTTTTGTATGCCGGCATTCGATGGTTTGTCTTCGATGCGATAGCCACGAAATGGACGCCATGTTGGATTTTGAATTCTCGCTGCGAGAAGCTATTTATTCTACCGACGTTTGATCATTTGCTAGAAGCTGTACTTTGAGGAGAATAGCAAATTTCGGAAATAGCGTGAAATAACAACAATCTTGTAGCAATGTTTAAAATTACTGTAGCACTGTGTTCTTTATCCGTGTTATTTATGATACAAACAATTTGTTATCTATTACCGCATTCATTTAGTAGCAACGGGAAACTAATCATCATAAATCAATAACGGTTGACTAGCAAATAGCTTTCGGCGAGCGAGAAGGCCTTTTTTGCGTAAACGCGCCCTTATTGTAATAGGCTATGCAAGTGGTACTTTCTTGAAACACGTGAGATGAGTGCTGTAAGCTTAAAGTCAGCCTTCTTTAATGTTACTAGAACAGCGGGTACTGCACACCCTTGTTATCATTTTTAAATAAAGCCAAACAACACGTCGAGTGCGTGGACGTGTGACCTCTCGCTCCGTAAGCTTGTTATTGCCCCGAGAAACGACGAAGTTAAGTCTATCTCTCTCTCTTCCGGAAAGAGTAATTCCATTAATCGTATTAAGGTGATAAAAAGACTAATTTCGTCGAAGAGACTTTAAAAGGGGGGACAGGTTGTTAAATGCTTCTTAGACGATAGAATTTAGTGTTTGTTTCCTCCGCTAGAATATATGATCGATAAACACCCACTAACATTCCGGAGTCTGACAGGAGGCAGATAGTGTACGTTAATAAGACCAGGCGTAAACAAGGCCTCAACAACATCAACAAAAAGGAGAATCAGTGGGGCACCGGCGGTTGGTTGGGGAGAGGGGCAACTTGCCCCTCCCCCCACCCCACCCCACCCCCCGTGCTCGAAATTTGGCAAAAGTGACAAGTAAGGAATTTGTTGCATTTAAACAAATTCTGAAAATTGGGTTCAATATTTAGTGTTTCAAAGGCACTGAAAATTGTTGAAAGTGAGTTTTTTTTTACGGTTCTGAACAGTGCGTTCCACTTCTCACTTACAGAATTTCCCCGAATGAAGACAAAATTTCCATTTTTTTTCCTACGCAAAAAAAAAATCCTTTTTTTTTTTTACTTACCATTAGTGTTGGGCGGTACCCGAAATTTTTGTGACGGTGCCGGTACCAGCCTAGGTACCGCGGTACTCGGTATTTAACGGTTCTTAAAATTTGGCGGTACTTCCTTCGGTACCAACGGTATTTTTTTTAAGTAGCCTAATCAAACTAATTAAGGTTGGAAATGGAATCATCAATTTCATTTACGTAGCCCCTTCCCCCCTTCCAAAAAAATACACATAAAAAATAATCACCAAGTAGACTACTGCCCTCAATTTTATTTTTCGGCTGGTTCTTGCTCTGGTTGTAGCATCTAAGTTGCAGAAATTTGGCTCCACTTTTGAACATTGTTTAGAATTCCAATTTTACCATTGTTGATCTTTAACTGATTATTACACTGCTTTGAGCCCTACAACACAAGGACTGACTGAACTATTGTTATAATTTTAGCGCCTTTTTTCATATTAAAACAATACCGGTATTTTAACAAGGCACGGTATTTGGTACCGTTGCATTTTTGGTACCGCGGTACACCGTGAGAACCGGTATACCTCCCAACACTAATTACCATATTTAATTTCCTTTCATTTCACCGCTCATTTTTAACATTTCTTAATTTAAAAAAAAATGTGAGGCCGTTTTAATGGAACACGAACTATTAACCTGTACAGGTACCATTTTAGTGACACAAATTGAAAACAAAATTCAAACACGACTACTTATTTTATAAGATCTAGTCCTGTAAAAATCTGTAACTCCTACATTTTCGTGATTTTAGCCTTAATCAACCAACAAGAGATGAGGAATAAACGCTAACCAAATTGTAAATTGGGGCCGGGTAAGGATTTAAAATATTAACGCGCATTAACTGCAGTCAAAGACTCGAAAAGGTGGGTCAAGATGGAGATCAAATTGAACTCTTAACTTGCTAAATAAATTTAATATGTATTTTTCAGGGGCTTGCAATTTCCCCTAAAAAAGCGACAAAATTCCCTGTAAGTGGGAGAGGTATCTCTGGTGTTGGGTTCCGCAGTCACCAGCTAAATAAATTTAATATGTATCTATCAGGAGCTTATAAATGCATCCACATCCGTAGGACGTGGGAGTATCTTGTTGTAACTCTGGCTTTTTGCTTCCACCCTTTGTCACAGGTCGGCTGGGAAAGAAGCTGCACATTTCCCTTTCTGGCTCCAGGCCAAATGATTTAAAATCGCTAAAATCTTATTTACCAAAGCAGTGCTAACAGTTATTAATTTCCCAGCACGTGCCAGAACAAGCTTGGAGCTGGGAGGCAAGATACGCAAGTTCTACACCAGTCGGCATCAGGGACGACGCTAGAATCCCTTTTGGTAGAATTGGGCAGTGGGGCAGTAATTTTGGTCAGGGAGGGGAATCAAAAAATTATATTTATTTTTAAAAATATATTTGAACCAGAGTTCCCGCAAAATAACGCATCCCAGGCCTTTACGTATCCAGGGCATTACGTATCCGGGACATTTTGTATCCCTTGGCATCCCAGGATAGTACTGTGTAAATAAACACATCTCATGCGGAGCTTGGTCAAATTTATGACTTACGATTTAGCTGGTCCCACGAAATGATGCAGTGCCTCTTGAATCCCAGGGCATCCCAGGATGACATGTCTGAATAATAAAAATTACTGATTGAAACCTTAAATTCAACATTTTTATTACCTCAGATCACATACGAAGATGATGTGTATCATGAACACTTAATTTATACTTAACGTAAATCGTGGATTAAACGCCCATGGGCTTATACAGTTAATTTACAAAAATAGGGGCTGGGCTTTAAATCAAGCATTATCAATTTTCTAACCTTCCTGGACATCTATTACAGAAAATTCGAAGCTTTTGAACGATCTCTGAAATACCAATTTCTACATCCTTTTAATTGCTGTGAAGAAGGGAGGAGGCTTAGGTGAGAATTGTCCAGGCCTTGTGCAGGTGCTAGGAGCCAAAAGAAGAGTCCACTATTACTACAGGGAGGGAGAAGGGGCCAGTAAACATAGCAAGCAGTACTATCTTTATTCACATCATGTAACCTTTATGCAATTTTTCGTAGAAAAACGACAATTTGAGGGGTGGGCTTTAACTCAACTATTTCATGATTTTGACTTTACAGCATTTTAGGGGGTGGGTTTTAAGCTTCAACTGGGCTTTTAATACACGATTTACGGTAATTTGAGTCCTTTTGCACCGCCAGTGTTGTTTATAGACAAGTATAGAAGAGCCGCTTTGTTAGGTGAGATCAGTTTCCTTGCCCGAGTTTCACCAGGCAGGGCCCATAGTTTCACTGTGGAACAATTTTTGACTGCTGTTAGCTTAGCACGCTTGCTACAACGACATCTAGCGGCAAGAAAATGTATTAAAATGGTAAATTTCTTTCTTTTTGTTGCATGCAACGGACTTCAAAGGTACGTTCCTCCCAACGCCATTTTTTTCTATCCACCTCATCAAATACGGCCTGAAAGGTCTATTTAGTGAATCCATTGCTAAAAATCTGTTTTATAATGTGGCGTCTAGAAGATTTTCTGTTGAATATAGAGCAGTGACATTTGCCGCCATATTGGCACCAGTATGGGTTTTGGAGGGCATAACTACAAGGTGCACTACATAAAAATGGAGGGAAAAACAACGTAAGAGCGGATTTCTTAGGCTTAAAATAACGTTGTTTTCTCCAACAACAAAAATCGCGCGTTTTAGGTCTAAGAAATCACTCTTCACAGCATCGGCTTCAGTATGACGCCTTTCTGTTTCTCTCTGCAGTGCCCCTTGCAGCTAACCCATTAAGGCTCCAGCATAGAGTTATATACAATAACACTACGTCGTGTCACTGCTCTATTGGGAAGTACTTTAATAGCATCCTGCCAATTTTTGACTTGCAATAACCATGACGGTTCATCTGGGTGTGTGTGCATGTACTGATTTTTTTTATCGTTTGCTAATAATTACCATTAGATCAGAATCTTAACTACTAACGCAGTAAAAATCAAAATTATTTATGCCAATAGATCGTCGAAGAATAATTATTATAAGGTACTAGCCTAAGAATTTATAAAGTGTGATGGTAAAATAAGAAAATCTTTCCGGTTTGTGACGACACAATTTTTGCTTTCGTGCTGTTTCGTCTACTACTCCCAAGGCCAATTGAGGTAGGAATACAGCTACTATCTCACTTGGCCTTGTACGCTGAGTCTCGCGAACGGTGCGACGGTAAGGGCGCGTTTAGCACCGAATCGCTTTTGCATTCTCGCAGCTAGAAGCTAGAAATCATCTGAAATTCAACAGGCGGCTGTTTTAGCTCTTCCAACTCGCAACGAAACGAGTCTACACTTGAGATTAGAAGCGATTGGGAAAATTCTTTCGTCAGGAGGAAATATTCTCTATCTTACTGTCACGAATTATAAGACTGCAAGCATTTGCTCAAACGATGTCGGATTTAGCTAATCGAGGTAGCGTTGTTACCATGGCAACGATTCATTTGCCATCACTATTAAATTCTAGCTGCGAGAATGCAAAGGCGAGTCGTTGCGTAAAAGCCCCCTAATTCTAATTTGTTGAGAGCTCAAAAAAAAAAGGGGGGGGGGGGCTATTATTGCAAAAAACGGCAAAGTATTTGTCCAGCCTAACATACGTTTAAGTCTAAGCAAACCATAACGTTGAGCTGCACAAAACGCACGACACTCACGGACTGACGTCCCATCTTGACTCTTTCTAATAATAATGTCAGCAAACTGCCTTTTATGGCATTTACAACCGTAAAGCCTAATTACGATTTAAGAACTTGCATATGAAGTCAAGTCGAGCGAAACAACGGGCGTTGTTTATTGAATTAGGGAGGAGAGCGCGGCTTCCGAGATTTAATCCAATGTTCGGGTGCTTTTGATGAAAATGCATCGTTAATAAGAACAAAGTAGGCTTTGACCTGGCCATCGCCATGCGTTCGTATCCCCCTCCTTTCCCTCCACTACCCTACTCTTCTTCCTGCCCCAAACAATCTCGGGCGCAAGCGATGCAGGGAAGTCCTATTATTTAATAAGGGGTGGTATGTCAGATTCCAAATCCCATTTATAAACAAACGTTCATAACAATTAGGGAGAAAAAGGCCATGCTGTAATCTGTGAATTCTATAGGCGAGATTATATTTTACAAGTTGTTCATTTGGAACAAGCAGTACCTTTTGAAGAAAACCGCGAACTAATCCATCAAAATACACCACAACTGTGGTGTCTTCAACAGGTGTCTCCACAGCTCACCAAAACTGCGGTGTCTGCAATACACTGTTGGAGACAATTGGGTACCAGCAAACTGTGATCAAACTTAAACATAACGTTCCAAAAGTGTCTGGTGGCTGTAAGACTGTTTCGCCGAATCACGCGGTTTCACCAAATTTTAATCAGTCTTAATTTTAGGCGAAATTGAACGAGAGTTCTCTTTTCGCCGAATCCCGTTTCGACAAATAATGCTATTGTTCAAATGACGTGTTTCGCTTGCTGCTGCCACGCTCGCTGCGGCTAAACATGTAACATCAGAAACCGCAACTAATCACAAATTCCTTTCCAGTCGGAATGCATCTTAACTTCTCCAACATCAAATTTAAAAAAAAATGATTCGGCGAAAAGAGAACTCCATTTCGCCGAATTTTAATCGGAGCTTAATTTTCGGCAAAACGGGTATACACCATGACGTCACCTTTCAGCGTGAACAGTGTGACCAAACGAGAAATTTGTCAATTTGATCAGGATTTCCAAATAGTGCTACGGAGCAAATTACAGGCAATCAAAAAATGCTACCAAAATGCTACCAAAATACTACATTTTCAATAGGTTAATATGAGAAAAAGTTATAAGGTTTTTACTGGCCTGGATTGGAGAGTATACTGACGTCGGCCACATCTTAGTTAAGGGCAAAAGTGCATTCATTGGTGTGTTCGCGTTTGAGGGTATGCTAAACGACTGTATGGTGCATAATACCCGCCAAAATGGGCTTTAGGGATTGTAGGAATGTGGGTGATGAATTGTACATGTGAACACTTTTGACGTTGACTGCCCACCATTCAACCAATATTGATGATATTGATGAGCGATGTTATAAAACCTGCATTGGGTTAAAAAAAAATTGACTAGCTACTTTTTAATTACGATTATAACGCTACTTAAAATGCTAAATCTTTGTAAAATGGTATTTCTCCTAAAATGCTACCGTTAATGCTGAGCCCTGATTTTGGGGCTCAAAATGTGCTACCGTAGCGTTAAAACTGCTAAGAAGAAGTAAAAGGTGCCCTGTGATAAGGCACGAACTCACAAATACCTTTAAACCCACGCAATTTTTAATTTTCGGAGCTATAATTTGCCTCTTGTTCAATATCTTCTCTCATTCGTTTAGCATTGAACAGCCTATCATTAAACAGCATTGATAGGCTGTTCAATGCCGTACGAATGAGAGCAGGACTGAAAATGGTGGACAAGAAGCAAATTATAGCTCCGAAAATTAAACATTTGTGTGGGTTTAAAGGTATTTGTGATTGGTGCCTTGTCAGAGGACATCTTTTACTTCCTTACGACGTCTACTCACAAAGTGAGACTACATACGACTAAAACTGCTACATGGCCACTCTGCAGATGGATGCATCCATAGAGGATGCATCTGGATCGAATCTCCGTGTTTAGACTGTTGTAGATCATCTCCCACACTCCCTTGCGAATCCACCATTCCGGTCGAGGTGTGACGTCATTTCCGGTCATGTGTGGCGCCAAAACTGTCTCCAATAGTGGTGAATTCTGATGGATTAGCATGGTGGATTTCAAAGGCACTGAAACTATGATGTCTAAGGAAAAGAGGACGTTAAACACCCGAAATTCTGCACACTACGCCACTAGATGGCACTTGAGGTACTTTTTCGGGTTTTTTTTTTCAATACCAGCTAGATGATGTAAGAAGTTGATGAACAGGACGGAATCAAGTCAGGAGGGACTGGATTTCTGAAAGCAGAAGGCCTTTGCACTTTACAACAGAAATTGATAACTAAACGCAGGGTTCGTAAAAGGTGCTTGAAGTCCTTGAAAGTGCGTAAATTTGTTAAGAAAAATTCAATGCCTTGAATTGTAGTAAAAGTGTTATTGAGCTTTTCTTTTAAATGTTTATTGCTCCACGCGGTTCTATCAGTGGGTATTAGGCTATTAAAATGAATCCAAGAGGGGAAAAGTTTGGGGAAAAGCTGATGGGAAAATAAGCCGAGGAAAGAAAACCTGAAGGGAAAAAAAGGTTTCCTGGTTAAATTCCTTACCCTGCCTGGTAAAATCCGAACCAAGGCAACTGACCTTACATAACTTAAACCAATCACAAAAAGAGACGCAAAACAATTTTTTCCACGACGTTTTTTTTTCTCCATTTTTGTTTCCGTGCACAAAAAACTTATAACAGTTTAGTATTTGGAGAGATATCAATTGCTAGCTCTTCCCCAGTAAAAATATGCCTTTGAAGAGCTGAGTAGCCGTGTTTAATTTTGTTGATGAATGCAGGTCCTTAAAAATATTGTATTGGTATTAAAAAGTATTTGAAAAATTACATTAGTTTTGGGAAAAGTCCCGGAAAATGCTTGAATTTTGTGCGAGTAACCTTGTGCGAACCAAGTAAACAAACACGGACTGCAGTGAAAATCGCTACATGTTCACACTGGTCTTCTCTGCAGCCGCCGGATCCTACGACGGGCATCTTCTCACTGTAGTTTCATTTCTCTTCATTTTTGTGAAAAAAATTAATTACATCGTTTCACAGAATTAACAAAGCGAAAACATCCATTTACCACCTCGGCTCAAATGAAAGGTCAATTCCTTCAGCTTCATGATAATGTCACTAATTTATTATAAGCCTAACTCCAACTATTTCTGCTGCAGTAGTGGCTGTCCTGAGCGAGAAACTAAAATGGAAATTCCACGGGTCGCCTCCACTAATTTGTCTCTTTCAATTTCTTTTGTGTAGTTGTGAAGTTTCACAGTTCATCCCAGCAAAGAAAGCGTGGCGTGTGGGCGTGCGTGGAAAAATACTATCTATATGTAAGGCCACTAAAAATTATTTAAGTGGATCTTAGGAGCGCATGCATAGGTTTTTCCTTAGCGCTTGAAACGTTTTTTATGACATTGTCTAAAAAAAAAAGTTCCGATCAAGCATCAGCACTTTCAGCAAACATTTCCTGGAGCCGATGGCCACACCAGCTCTCTGCTCCATTCACGTGATCGCCTCGAAACGAATCTAAGGATCATTTAGAGACATGTCACACCTAAAAACTTAGATCTAAAGAACTTTTATCAATTTTGCAACTGTTGCACGCTGATCTTGGCATTAAAACGTAGATATTGTACTTCACAAAAAATGTAAGCTATTGATTTCGTTTTGTTTAGTTTAAAAAAAAAGCCATCAATCGCCCGCATCTGAAAAATCATGAATAAAACGTAAAAAAAAAAAAAACACCGTCCGCTCGCGTCAATTTTTTTCAGCACCACTCCTGAGAACCACTTCCAGCCTAAACTCCATTTCCTAACCAACTAACCAAAAATATTTCAAAATTTCTCAAAAAAATAAGAATTAAAAAAAATCCAAATATCTAAATCAAGACAGTCCCCAAAACTGAATGTCATTTGGGTGATTTCGTGTCATCACTTGTATTGCCGAAATACACACGAAGCATCGTGAGGTAACACATCAAAGCCATCTCTGACAGACGTGGTACCCCACAAATGCAAAGAAAAAACCCACTTAATTTTAAATTTTCAGCCGGTTTATTCCGACCTTGATCACAAACAGGAAAAATAAGATGAAAAAGCGAGCGAAAGCTCAAGTTAAAAACAGGGGGCCAACGTCGCTTTTCCATCTTATTTTTCCTGTTTGTGATCAAGACCGGAATAAACCGGCTGAAAATTTAAAATCAAGTGTGTTTTATTGCATTTGTGGGGTACCATGTCTGTCAGAGACGACTTTGCTGTGTTTTTCCCCGGCCCACAAATTAATTTCTGTATCGTGAGGTAAATTCGTTTTCGCGCTGACAGCAAGTTTTTCTCGATGTCCACTCACTTGTATCCATCATGTCAGCAGTGATCAGCTTTAGTGTCCTCAGTCTCCTATATTGGTCAGCCGATATCCTTAGGCTATAAATAGAAAACCGTATTGATCGGAGGCAAAGGTATATACGCAACCTGCGGGATGCATGTGAAGTGTAATTCGCGCCTCCGCAGTTCGGTCTGTGACGGTTCGGTCTTGTTACTTATCACCCAATTTCACCATCTCAATCGTGCTTTAACAATGGAACACGACGGGATTGCAACAATGGTTTCGGATTGCGATACAGCAGGAGTGATATCCCTCCTGCTCCGTACATCACCCCTGCTTATGAATTAACAGGGTTCAGACAAAACCTGGAGAACCTGCAAATCTCATGGAAAATGAAAATAGAGCCAAAATATCGGGAAATTTCAGGGAAAACAAGAATTTTTTGAAAATCAGGGAAAAGACAGGGAAATTTGAAAAAAAAAATGCCTTTCTGTCTGATCTGCTGCAAGTTCCATTGAATTCGGGGATTAGAAACAAAATCCTCGGCTAGTAGCAAATATTTTAATTTGTGATTTGATGTGTATGTAATATGTACATTTTAGACGTAACTTCAATAAACCAAATCTTAGGCTAGTACTAATATCAGTGATAAAAATGCGCTTAGTCCCGTCTGGACTAGTCTCTAAAACAGCTATTTTCTGGAATGTTGGATTATTTTCGTACAAATATTAATAAACGCATTAGCTACTGCCCGTTTCCCTAACTAAACATCTTGTAAACACCTGGAAATTGCCATTGGCTACATCTGGAAAACCTGGAAATATCAGGGAAATTTAGAATAAAAAAATTATCTGAACCCTGATTAATGAAGAAAGCCTGTGCCCACATGTTAAAAAGGACGTTACAGCCTTGATTAATAACTCTTTTTCACTGCCCCATTCGAAGCCACACTAACCCTTTACCGCCCAATGGTATCCGGCTACAGAAGGGCAAAAAGTCCCAACGTGCAACGCGAGCTTTGTGAGGGGTTCCCTGGGACCCCGAGCAAAGCGATCAGCAACAGCCCAGTGGTTAGCGTCCTCGTCTTCAAACCAAGTGAATGCCGGTTCGAATCCCGTGACTGACCCATTAAAGAAAATCGTCCAGTTCGGCTTGGACAGAAAAGGGTTAATAACTCGTTTTCTGTCCCCCATTCGAAGTCACACTAAAATTAAGAACACCGCCGCGACGAACTTGCTTTATTTTAGCAAGAAAAAAAAAGACTTTCGTTTTATTTATTTTTCTCTCGTTGCCCCCAAAATCAGAGGCGTACGCAAGGGGAGGGGCGACAAGGGGCACGAGTCCCCCCAGGAAAGTCAGGCGCCCCCACGTCGCAGGCCCAACTTGTCCTTAGTGATTTTTCGTATGATAATAAATGTCAATAAAAGTATTTCAAATTGTCATATAGCCCCAAAACTTACAATCTAAAAATTCTACAAAAAAAAAACATGTGGCTGAACATGTTAAAAAGTTGCTCCATTGTCTCCCACCACCCCCCAAAAAAAGTTGCTGAAAATGCTGAAAAGTTGCTCCATGAGCCCACAAATGCTCTAAAATGTGCGAATTTTCAGAGCTCCCGCACCCCCTGGCTGGTCATTAATAATTTTTTTTTGTGCCGCAAGGCTCCCCTTTAAACACTGTGCCCCTCCCCAAAGAAATTCCTGCGTAGGCCACTGCCAAAAATATTATGACATTGAACATTAAAGGTGATTTACGATTTAAAATTACAAGTAATAGTTATTGGTTAAAATCGAGCGGTTATCGATTTTTAACCAACGGGTGCGATTATTGGCCGGCTCGAGTATACAAATAGGTCGAGGGCGGAGCCCGAGACCATTTGCATACGAGAATCGGACAATAATCGCACCCGTTGGTTAAAAATCGACAACCAATCGATTTTAAACAATAACTTATTTAAATCACGGTTGGGACGTCAAGCTAATTCTTATTTAATTAAAACGTTTTGTGTTTGTGAAAATTGCTTCAAGAAATACGTTAATACCTTATGTCAAATCAGTGAAGGTCATTCCATTTTAATTTGTGGAGGGGGAGTGGGTGTTGGACGATTCCTTTGGCAGGTAGGCAGACTGTAGGCTACGCTCAAGTTTCTGGAAGGTGGGTGGGAGTTAGACGACGCGTCGTTTCGCAAAGTTTAGCTTGTAAGCTAGCTCGCTCGCTCTGTTCGGAAAGAATAAACTTCGATATGTGATGAAGCAGGGATAGAAGGACATTGTGCCGACATTCTCGCAAGGTAAGTAATTCTTTTTGTTCGTTTGTAGTTTGAGAACTGTTTCAAATCTCCAGTAATACCCTAATAGGTGAATCGGTAGGAATGAAGGTCATTCCATTTTAGCTTGTGGAGGGGGGGGGGAGAGAGAAGAGTTAGACGGAGGGAATAAACTTGGAATTGGCCAGCCAGACATGTGAGGCTGTGAGCGTTAGCAGGTAAAGGATTTCATTTGGGATATCCCGGCAAGTTAAGTAATTCCTCTTGTACGTTTTCATAGCGTTACGGTTTTAACGCTGTATAATTTTGGTTGTGGTGTGTGCGTTCCCATCGCGTGATCCGGAAGTGTCAAAAGTGTTGAGTTATCGACAAAAGTGTGGATTATCGGTAAAAGTGTGGGGTAACTTGATAACCCACACTTTTTGCGATGACGCACACTTCCGCTCACGGTTAACGGGATTTAACCTACGGAAATTTAGCGTGGCGTTGAGTTAGCGTGACGTCACAGCCGTGGTTTAAATAACGTTACAGCCTTGATTAAAATGTAGACTGAACAGATCCGCGAAAAGCATTAAAAATATGAACGTCATTAAAAGCATTTTCTTTATTTTTAATTTATCTGTTAAATGTGGAGCTTTTCAATTTGAATTAAACTTAAACCAACTTATTACACATTGGCTCTACCGTACACGTTTATTTATCACTAATCAAGCCCATTTGGCTCTCCGTCCTGTAATTATAGGCTTATTTTCGCACCGCATCAATATTCGAGATTTCGAAAGCAGCCGTCTTCGCACAAGCAATATAGGCTACTCAATGGCGAAAAAAACCCAGTTAGCCAAAACTTTTTATTTGAAGTAAAAAAGTTACACCCTTCTGACGATTCCCTATGACGATTTGCGACGTTTGCTCCTATTTCGACGTGTATAAACTTTCGTTCTTGTGATTAATTTTTCGCCCTTTTGAGGGTTTTTTCGTTCTGGTAAATTTTCGCACCTGTGTTGCGTCCCTCTATAGTCAGGTGGCAGAGAAGGTAAAATTCAAAGAATTGTTCACTTTTTCATAGAAGGATGAAAATCGGCATGCCTGTAAGATCATATTTAGATATGGAGCCGCTTCGAAATTTACCCTCGAGCCCTTAAATCCAAGATGACGGTAAAAATGGCGGTTAAAAAACTTTTTTTTTTTTGCTATAACTCCTTAGCCGTCAACAAATCAAAATCATAATGTGAAGTTCGTTCAACACACAATTCTTGACAGGAAAGGTGATACACACGTTTTACGTAAAAGCATCCATTCAACCCCAGAATCGTGTTTCAGATATATCGCCCCCTTGATCTGGGGGCGAACTGGGTAGCCGGTTCGAATCCGGGTCATGCCACTCCGACGAAACGTAAGTGCATAAAGGCGGTTTACTGTACTACGTTATTTCTTGTGTATAATTTTCGCTGATGGCTTATTTCCAATTTTCCTTAATATCTCCCTTAATTCGCGCGAACGCTCCTTTTTTCAGTTGGTTGTTATATATAGTGATTTTCGGGTTCAAAGTGCACTTGCGAGCCCCTTAATAGCTCGAAATGGACACGCTTAGGTAAGATATTCTGAAAGGTGGATATCTTTTCTTTCTATCTAGGGACTGCTAGGGACTGTCTCACGCCCATTTATAGGAGAAGAGGTAATGGCGTAGAAGTTGAAGCGTATGGTGATTTTCGAATTCAAAGGCGTCTTACGAGCTCGCTAATGGCCCGAAATGGGCATGCTTCGGATATTCTGAATGACTGGAATTTATTCTTTCCGTTAACCCTAATCCTATCGGTCAAAGATTCCTTCCTCTCAGTTTGGGAGGGTCATCTTTGGACACTGGGCTTCTCCTTACAAGCCAACGCCACCGACTGGAGATCTTTCCTCGAAGTTAGAGACGGAGGGAGACAGGCTTAAAAGGAAAGAGAGCTACCATCGAATATCGACTACTTCCGTGGCTGCTTTGTTGGCGGTATCTACACAAGAATTTAATTTGGCCTCGTGTTCATCGTCAAGTTTAATTTGTACCACGCCGGCTGTACACAGTGTGTCGTCGAGCGAAAGGCTTGACCACGGAAATTAGCTTCCGATTCTGCCACCAGTCGCGCTGTGAGCGCACTGTAAAAATCACCTACTGCTCTAGTAGCATGATTGAATTGTGCAAGGTGATACGTGACAAGCTGATTTTAAACCTGAAACATTGTACTGCTACTTCAATTATTAAAGGTCAACAACTGGCTTAAAGGCGCCTATTGACCTTTTTTCAACTCCTAGATGCAGCCCCGTACAATCTTCGAGCAATATAAAGAAAATAGCGGTAAATAAAAAAAAAAATGAACAACACTTCGCTGCAGCGCCGCGAGTTTCCATAATTAAAACGACATCACGTGACCCACATCAGCCTATAGAGCAGTGACACGACGTAGTATTATTGTATATAACTCTATGCTGGAGCCTTAATGGGTTAGCTGCAAGGGGCACTGCAGAGAGAAACAGAAGGGTGTCATACTGAAGCCGATGCTGTGAAGTGTGATTTCTTAGTCGGACCTAAAACGCGCGATTTTTGATGTTGGAGAAAACAACGTTATTTTAAGCCTAAGAAATCCGCGCTTTCGTTGTTTTTCCCTCCATTTTTATGTAGTGCACCTTGTAGTTATGCCCTCCAAAACCCATACTGGTGCCAATATGGCGGCAAATGTCACTGCTCTATTGGATGACGGAGAATCTGGAACGTGGATGCTATGTTTAGAATATGGGCAACGCTATCAATATGTTGAACCGGCGCCTTTAATGCTGCGCAGGCCACCTCTTTGGCCACGAGACGTGAGAACAAAGTTTCTGGAGGCTAAATTTCGTGAATGACGAAGAAACAAGGTACAGCTTTGTCATAGAATAGAAGGTACTGGCCAATAAGCGTAGAGCTTTTTGAAGGCCCAAGTGGCAGATGTTTAAGAGTAAGATACCGCCACCAGACCATTTTTTTGCCGCATGAGGGAGGAAACCGGAGTACCCGGAGGAAACCCTCGTGCAACGGGCGGGAAACTACCGGAGAAAAACCCGTACATATGCACTCCCTTCACCAGGATCGAACCCGGGTGTGTAAGAAGCCAGAGATGTACTGCTGGGATATTAGACGCCTATTGAATCTGACGCCCCAGTGCTGGCAACTACCCTTGTTATAGAAATGATCGAACTGTATCGAGACCACTGGCCATTTTGTCTGATCTCCTGTGCTTTCTTTTTGGGTGTTTGCTCCTGTAGCGTCCCTCTCCCTAAGTGTGTACTTGTGCTCTTGAGGTGTACTGGTAGTGTAGTTTGCGTTGTACATTGTGAGTAGGTTAAGGTAGCTGTTAAAGGTACATCTGGCCTGCCTTATAACATTCCGCCTGCCTTATAACAGCCACGTGCAGATCGCCATCCGCTCATGTTACCATCACCAAGGTCGGTTGGGGTGGTAGCTGCGTTCGTCAAAGATTATGTCGTCAAGAACCGGAATGATTTTTGTATTTTAACATCACAATTTATAATTTTTTAGGCTAGTATCTTATAATTTTTCTTGAGTGATCTATTGGCATAAATAATTTTAATTTTTACCCCATTAGTCTTTTACATTTTTTATCCCTTAATTATTAGCAAACGATTAAATATTGTACATGAACATACACACAGTTGAAACGTCAAGGTTATTGTAAGCGCGCAAAGAATCATTTACTTGCAGGATGCAGTAAATATAGTTCTCAATATTCAACAGAAAATCTCCTAGACGCCGCATTTTAAAACGGTTTTTTTACCAAGGGATTGACTAAAGGTAAGTTAATAGACCTTTGGGGCACTACTTGATGTGGAGGATCGATAAAAATGGTGGTGGGAGGAATGTCCTTTTAAGTAGGGAAGTTTAAGAGTAAGTGTGAGAGCATGGTTTTTCGACCGCCTATGCTCAATAAAATCAATCACTGTGTCGAGGTTTAGGCAGCGTGACAACAGTGCAATCTTTTTCATTGTTGTTGAACAGACGTCAACACAGGCTGGAGGAATCTTCCATTGTTGAAACCACTTCCATATCGTGGGGCAGATAACCCAGTTCGGGTTCGTGCTCCCTAAAAACAACAAACAACAACATTACACCCTCCAGCTAAATTGTCCCTCTCATCGCCGTGGGTCAGCTTCCAGTAAATTGTCCCTCTCGTCGACTAAAGTGGGCAAATAACCCAATTTGGACCCAGTTCCCTAAACGTAAAAAACAAGCATTCCACCCCATAGTACTTTTGGGGCAAGAAGGGCCCTGTTGTGCGTCGTGCTCATGTCGATAGTGGCATATCAAAGATTCTTCGTTTTCCGCTGGGAGATCTCCGGCTAAATTGTCCTCTCATCGTCTACGGTATGTAGTCGGGCAGATAACCCGGGTTGGGTTCGGCTTCCTAAAAGTTAATTTTGTTAATGCTAACTACAGACGTGTACGTTTCCTTGCAATGCAGAAGAGAACCTAGTTTAAAAAAAACTTAGTTAGGTAATATTTCATCGCCAACACATCTCAGTTGGCAAGAATTTTTTTAATTCGTTGATTGTCTTAGAACTGAATAATTTTTTTTTTACAGTCATCCATATAAAAAACAAAAACGAAGTCGTTTGCCGCTTAACGTAAGGCGTAATCAAACCAGAAGTCAAAATAGAAAGGAACGCGAATAAGCTTTCCTGTAAGGTTTCCGATGCCAAGATGTGCTATAGCGTTTATTCCACGTGAAACCTTGCTGCTGTATTCCACCACTGGACACGTAAATAAATTTAAACCGTAGTAACGGTTATTTAATGTATACGAGTTTGAGAGCCCCACTTTCAAAAATTGTGATGCCTAGCAAAGAATGAATAATTGCGTTTCTCTGGTTGGTTGTGCTAGTGCCTAGATTATCGTTTAACGTATTTTTAGCCTTGGTAAAGTTTAACACTATTCACTTGGTATCACCGAAAATAAAGTAGCCAGTAACGTGCACAGACCCCCGAGAGATATAGGGGAAAATTAGCACCGGCCATAGCCAGCTGGCGATTAAATGCTGTCATTTGGCGACTAAAAATTTAGCCTCAGCGGCCACTTTGGCCACTTGATAACAAAAATTTTTCTAAAATTATTTAATTGTGACTGTTTGATGTAATCCTTAATGCCTTCAAATTAGCTTTTTTAAGTTATTTTTTAAAACTCCAAGCGTCTGAATGAAATTAAAAATTGCTACCAACAAAAACAAAACTACTGATGGCCAGTTTATTTCACTGCAGCTGGGGTATAATCAATTAAAAAAGTAGGCCTAGCCCCCAGAAAATGTGTAAATTTTTGTTTTGTGACTAGGAAGGAGTGGAGAGCTCCCCTTTCTGTCAACTAAAATTGTACTGTGGCGACTAAACTTTTGTCATCTGCTGGCCACTGGCCGGTACATCAAAAAGTTATTTTTCGCCTATACCGAGAGGGCAGGGGCATTTTTCTGTAAAACGGCACAGTAAGTTTTAGTGGACATTTTTCTGGGGACTCTTTTTTTTCTTTTTCTTTTTATACCTTTTTTTTTTCCTTTTTACCTTTTTCTGACTCTTTCGTAGCTTTTTTGGGTCCTTTTCAGACTTTTCAACCTGATTTAGACCTTTAGGCCCTTCGACGGGCACCGACGCACTGAAAAATAGTTGGCACAAAAAAAAGACCTTTTTTCCCCCCAAAAGGGCATTTTGCAAAATGGACAGGGGCAATGCCCCCCCCCCCCCCTTTCCTCCAGTGCACGTCACTGAAAACCAACGAAAATAAACATGGCCACACAAACCTTCAACACACTCGCTTATTTATTTATGTTATGTATACAATATATAAGTATTCTTCAGTCAAGTTGTTTCGTTTCATTCTGTGGGCAGTGGAAACAGCATCGATTTACCGGCGGCAGCCATTTTGGAAACGATTCTCATTTGTAG
>JAHWFP010000484.1:11726-36913 GCA_023313725.1 Lithobius niger | reverse complement strand
CGTCTTGCTCCCCCCTTTCCCCTCATTTAATTTGCCGTTCGGTCGGTAGATGGCATTGTATATTCGCGCTGCTGGCCATTGCGTTCTGGGCGCAGCTACTATCTCAGCGGGCCTTGGCTGCTACTCTTATAATTTGCCGTTCCGTCGGTAGATGGCGGAGATCTGCTGCGCTCCAGATGCAGATGACCGCTGCGCTCCAGATGCAGATGACCGCTGCGTTGCGGATCTTGTGTAATTATATATATAGATTCCTTCTTGCTGTCACCAGTTCAGTAATATTTCCCTCTCCTCTTTCTCCCGTTTCTTGAAATATCATCTTATCCCATCCCATCCCATTCCATTCCTTCTCCTTCACATTATGAATTCAGAATGTGAAGAATGGACATGTGAATTAGTATCTCACCTGTAGTGCAAGATATTGGTAATTTGTGAATTTAGTGACACGCAGGGCAAAGCAATGCAAAGGCACTACTCATCCTATGCTGCTGTCAGTCAGTCTGTGTGTCTGTATAGTAGTGTCTCCCATTAACTTTTGAACCCCTGTCCGATTCATCTGAAATTTTACACATGTATTATATGCTGTATTTGTAAACCATTTCGAACATCAAACTAAGGGGCCTGCTGCAAGGGGTTTCGAGGATATTGTCAAAAATAAAAATTACTCTGTCACCATTAGCTTGATACCATTCCAATCAATATTCAGGGAAATTAATGCACGGTGGTGATGTGTATATCACCACCGTGCATAACACGCTAACACATCCCAATGCTAAAAGTGTAATCGTTATATACGGTTAATCTGAAAAGCTCTACCTACACGTCACCGTGGGTTAATTTTGATAATCCACACTTCTTTGATAACCTACATTTTTTCGATAATCTAACACTTTTATGGGAGCTACAGAACTGCTAATCCACCATGACCAACTTTTCATATTAAACTACACAGACAGTATACCTAATTGCAAAACCAGCGTAAACGGTATTTTTCACGGTACCAACGCAGAAAAAAAATGTCGTAAGCTAAGCCTAATCCGGAACCTTTTGTCCTGACGATACGAAAACTAGGCTACTCACACTTGACATACTTAAAAACCTACGAGACTCAAGCAAATAGCGTATTTTATACTCTCACCTTATTTAAACTATTAAAGTAGAAAAAAATACAGTTTTACCTTACAACACAAACATCGGAAACGGAACTTCTCTCTTCTTCGCTCTGACTTCGTACACAGGAAGCTTCTACCCCGGAAGTTTTCGTTCAGGAATTTACATAAGTCGCATGTAAAAATTCTTAAATTCATTATGATTCACAAA
Organism: Lithobius niger; assembly: GCA_023313725.1. Lineage (NCBI taxonomy): Eukaryota > Metazoa > Arthropoda > Chilopoda > Lithobiomorpha > Lithobiidae > Lithobius > Lithobius niger. The sequence goes on along the minus strand of JAHWFP010000484.1, from coordinate 35,596 downwards.
TAAAATTTACAAGCAAAAATCTTTAAAAACTCAAATAAGTCGGTAAGTTAGCTGGGCATCACACCTTACCATTAAAACACATATCCGTGACTACTCGGCAGTTATCTTCGATAATAGCTCCTTTGTCAAAATGGCACAGTCCAATTCTCGGGGGCTAGATGGGCATCACACTCTTGCTTCGCACTCGTTCCCCTCTATTTGAACTGTGCCGTTCTCGCAAAAGAGCAATTATCGATGGTAACGGCCAAGTAGTCATGGATGTCTATTACTTAATGACAGATTCATGTACGACTAAAAGGCTTGACACATAAAACAACATCTAAAAGCACGTGATAATTAAAGGCGATTACCACCAAATGACCATTTATCGCTATCTAGTTCTGTCTAGCCTTTACTTTCAACAAGTGAAGGAACACACACATAAATTTATTTTTTATGAAACCAACAAGCCACGTGCCTCCTTAATAATTGAGTGCAAAGTTGGTGCATCCACGTGCACCAGAGAGCAGGTGGTAAAGTTTGGCTTCCCGACATTATGGATGCTTTTTTCCAGTTATCGACCGTTTCGAAACGCAGATTTTGAACCACTGGTTGGGCGCTATCTCTTGACAGTATTATCGTTAGCCTTCACCGCTTGGTCCCTGGTGCACGGGGATGTGCCAACTTTACACTCCATAATTAAGGAGACACGCAGTTTGTTTGTTGTGTAAAAAGACATTTCTTTGCGCATTCCTTCGCTTGTTGAAATCAAGTGCTACATAGAACCATGGGTAGAACAAACAGTGATAGACGGCACTAGATGCTACAACCATTCGGTGAATAGGCACCTTTAATGGTAATTAAAAAAATAAAGAAACTCGTACATAAATTTAACTAATATGCCAGCCTTACGCTTTTTACCAGCGCTAGTAAAAAACCTGGTAGTCGGTAAATAGGTCGTTGTTTTGTTAATCTTGGTACCTTGCTTTCAACCTCTTTTTGTTATATTTGACATTTTTATTATGTTTGCTTCGTAACCTTTATTTTGTTGAGCCTGTTCTGTTGGTTTATCATAGCAAAGTGGAATTATTAGTGTACTTAAAGCTCTGAAAGAAATAGGCTAAGCATCGTAACGAATGACTGTTTTGGTGTAGGTTTCTAACAATTCTTCGTTTTACATTGCATAACAGAGAAAAACAGTTGTTCTTTTACGAATGAAACTCCAGATCCCTGCGCTTCGTGTAATTCTGACCGTGACTGCAAAAATATAGTCGGCAGTAAATGTTGTCTTTCTGGGAAAAGAATGTGTTGCCGTCATCCTCAAAAACGCCCTGAAGGTAAAACAAGATTTTATATACTGTATATAGTCTATAATATGTATATATGTATGAATAATAGTACAGAGCAGCATTCAATAAGGTTAAACTTTATTCGTTGCCTGGCAACTAAGCCGTGAGCAGACATCTTGCTGGGTGTAAAATGTGCCTAAAATGAGGTTTTTTGGGATTTGTTGGCAACTCCTGCAGTTTTCAGAAAGTGGAACCTTTTCTTTTCCGATTTATAACCTTGATGTATGTTTTGCAGCATACGGGATTAGACATTCTGCAGTTATTGTTAGGCTGGTGTTAGAGAGAGTGTGGCCCATCCGGCGAAAATGACCTTAGTACCTTATGACGTAATACTTGATTAGATAAGGATGAGTCATTGGGGGAAACCCACGACCTCAAGGGTGATTAGATAAGGGTGAATCATTGGAAACCCATGAGGCCATCGTTGATTAGATAAGGATGAGTCATTGGAGGAAAACCGTCAGGATGATAAGATGAGGATAAGATATATTTTTTTAAAGGTTATTGGCATGTGGTCACCCATAATAGTGAATCCAATCAGATGGTGTTGTTTGGGTACGTCCATTCTTCAACCTTCTCGGTATGTAACATTACAAAACTTTGTTTTTCCGAACAGCTGAAAAATTAAACTTGTTGAAGTAAATCCTTCAGTGCAGTTCCTTCACAGCATTTCACAGCACACTTCACTGAAATGCAAACCAAGATTTTTCTTGTCAGTGTGGTATGTGACATGAAATTTTAATCAAGAAGATTATTTTTATTCACAAATCATTATTCATTCAGCCATTTATGGAAAAGTGCAGTAGTTTTTCAAAGAAATGTGGAACATTTTCTGGATGATTACTAGGATTAAGTTAGTAAATTACTAAGCCTTTTGTCAGTTGCCTCTATTTGGCAGAAGATGGCAGAACTTACCAGACAAAAATTCACCGATGCGATTTGCTTGGCCAATTCCCGAACAGACCTCGATGAAATGAAATGGGCCACTCGTGGCGCCCATTTTGCTAACCCTCACTAATATTGTTGTAGGTCGGGTCGGATAGTGTACTGGCCATGGCTGGTGCCTGTGTGGCTTTACTTACGTGTGGATACCATACGAAACGACACAAGATGAGTTGAATAGTAAAAGCAACGTTATTTTGTCAATAAGAAGAGAATTATTAATGCACCACCTCTACAACTAATTCTCTAGGTTTAACAAAATATTTGTTGAGGTTTGTGTCCCATGTCCGGCCGACGTAAGGCGTGAGAATCTCAAGCATGACAATGTGGCAGCCACTTCCAGTGAAAAAAACAAAACATGTTCGCTCGTGGCTTAGTTGCTATGTAACGGATAGCGTTGCGCCGTATTCTGCATAATCAGTCCGCTGAATACTGGAAATGCATTTTAACATGTTGCGAATTAATCGATAATATTTCATTAGTTACAAAGAACTTAATGGAACCAACATTGTGAATTATTATTATTCCGTTTATTTTTTCCCAACAGTCAGTTTTGATTGCGAAAACACCCTTTACACTGCCAGTTCCTGCGAAAAATGCAACAAAGAAGCAGACTGCTCTAACCAAGTGACGGATGTCTGCTGCAACGTGGGATTACGAACATGCTGTGTTAAAGCCATGGGCACTTATTGACGCAAGTGTGACCCGATCTTTACTTTCAAGTTATTAATAAAATTATTATCACTGGAATGATGGATTTCTGAACTCGGAGGACATGAGAATGTAGTTCGTTACTTCAAGTCCATAAAAGCAGTGACGATAACACATTTTCACTGCTTAATTCGTATCTGGAGCCAGTTGTTGAGCTGTCTTGCAAGGAGCACTGCAGGGACTTGGATTATATGTAGCTTATAGGGTCGGCACACTTAGTATTACGCTTCACAGCGAGAAACCGTGCAAGATTTTGAGAGCTGCTTTGCCATGCTTCAAACGCGTCTTACGTTTCTTCTCCCATTTTGCGCCATTTTACTGATTCTTGCTTCTCATTGGTTTTTAATTTTGCTGATGAATCGACACAAAAATGGTCTAACAAAGGAACGAGCACTCATCATCAAATGTAAGCCGGACCCCTCCAATTGTGTGAATTGTTTTAAATTGCATTATCCGACTAGTAGGGCCTACAATCGACAATGCAACTAAAAATCGCAATGTTTGTTATCAGACGGAGAGCACCGTCACAAGGGATCATCGAAAAATAAAGCCATTGTTTTGGTTTCGATGCGACGACCTCAGCTACTCTCGTCGTGAGTATTCTGGTAAGAATTTGTCGTTTTGTTTTAATAATGCGTATTTTAACGTTCAGTAAAGATTGAGCGATCAGACAGTTCATAATTACTCATTAATTTTGTTAAAAACTACTTGCTAGTTGAAACAAACCTTTTGGTTGGTCTCAAAAAACCAAGTGTCGTCTGCTTCGAGGATTGGTTTGGGAGCAAAAATGTCATCAACTGAATCTCGCTCGTGTATACTTTACCACGGAAAATAGCTGTGCTATAGCTCGACGTGTTCAACTGAGTGAACCGACCCGTAAATAATAGAAGGTCCCTGGAGCACTGGATATAGCCTACACAGAGATAAAAATATTAGCATAGTTTGTCAATACTGTGTGAGTGGATTTCTCGGACCAAAAACTGTTTAGTCTTTTTTGGATTCGTTGGCAGCTGCTGTAATTTCCAGCAAGTGGAATCTTTTTTTTTACGATTTAAAACCTTAATATATGTTTCGCAGTGTAAGAGATTGGGCAGAACAACATTTTTTAGGCCTAAGAATCACGCATTCACAGTGTTGGCTAACTAGAGGCGCCATTGTTTTTTTACCTCCATGTTAACCAGTGCCCCTTGCAGCTAGCTCAACGACTGGCCCTCATAGCCATTCTAAAGTTTATCTTTTGCTCTGTAGCTATGTCGACTGGAACAATACTATACAGGAAGGTTGGTTCTTCCCGAGCTCATTAAGTTGTTTTCCCGCCAATATTTCATGTAGCGTCACTGGCTCTGGTCTGGTTTGGCTTGTACGCATGTGCGTAACCTGTCGAGCTGCATTGTGACGTCAGTAGCACCAGCAAAATCAACAGCCAATGGAAAAGCAATATGCACAAAGCTGGGAAGAGACCACCCCCCTTGCTCTGTAGGTAAGATATATACAATTAGAATGCAGCCGGTTTCCACATATTCACATCAACGACGAATCCTAAAAATTTGACTTTCTTCACTGCGAAAATGCGTTTTTTGAGGCTGAGCTTGGTCTTGAACTACTCTATGAGTGGGAGTGCTCGGTCCACGTGTAGTTGGTGTGTTCGGAAATTTTAGGAGCATAAGAGTATATCGTCTAAATAAATGGTACAGTAGGACACTAATTATCCTTCCACCACGCCCTGCCAATACAAAAATGGTATCTTCTCTTGCCACCCCGGTAATATTTCATGGAGTTAACATCACCTAGGATTAAATTTATCGTATGTTATCTGGTGAACGCCAACTAGGCAACACAGTGTTGATTTCGAAAGACGTGTAAGTGTAAGTATGAATGAAAGACGTGTAAGTGTTTTATTTACCATTGTGTTCAACGCTGCAGTCGTGACGTTTTATTGACTCGGAAAAAATTAGGCCGTTGCCATCCTATTTTAAAATTCAAAAAAACTTTAGGTCAGTTTTTTAAAGTTCTAAATGAAGATATGGTAATTCCAAGTCAACAATACGGTATCTCTGTCGGTTAATGTGACTTAAAAGTGGGACTGTTTCTTTTAGCGGATGCACACCGCTTGGTGCGAGTCAGTGACTAACTGCATTCTGTTGTGAAATACACGATAAATGGTCACTACCATTTTTTCAAACGTTTTGCTTCATCGGCCATATGTAGTTTTTCCACATGTACTTAAATTAGGGAAAATAAGATTTCCACTCTTATTGCTATAGGTCATTTTAAACACTAATAAATAAAAAACGAACTTTGAAATCTATTATGCTCATCATTTTATGCATCTTATATGAATGAGACAGTCGACAAACGGTGTGTTGTATACTGTTAGGGGCAGTAAGTTTATTCCCAGTATTTTGGAATCGGACAGAATACTGTTCGTCATCAAGGTCACTGTCTAATACTTCCACTTCTACAACATGCTACGCGTACATACGTCTACGCACGCTACAACCATATTCTCTATTGTTTTAGCATGTACAACTATCTCGGCTTTTGACAACGGCGTTAAGGGCTCGTATTCTGTCTGTTCCTGAGCCAAAATTATTGGTCGACTGTGTATCATTCGTAGTCAGGGGCGGCTTAAGGGCCGGGCGACCTGGGTAGCTTCCCAGAGCACCAGCACTGAGTGGGGCGGGTGCTTACTAAAACCCAATACGCCAAAATAATTACTGAATAAAAATTTGTTTTAGTCAATTAGGTATTTCCTATTTCCAATGGGTTTAAGTTAGGTCACATTTCCTGCTGATGCTGCTTGGGTGTGTTGTTGTTGTTAGTGGTGGTGGTGTTGTTGATGTTGTTATAGGTTGCGTCGATGTCGGTGTTGTTGTTGGTGGTGTTAGCGTTGTTGGTATCGGTGTCTGTGTTGTTTGTCGGTGTTGTTGGTGCTATTGTTGATGTTGTTGTTGTTGTTGTCGTCTTTATTCTGCGTTCAGTAGGTAAGGCTTTGGTTGCGAGTGGCACTAAAACATTATTGCCATATACTGGTCTTTCGGCTGCCTCAGTATATGAGATTACTTCGAGAGCTATCCTAATGAAAAATGGGTCAAAAATGCATCACCCTGTGATCCTTGTGGCTGAGCGATATCAGTTATCCTAGCTACCAGAGAGGTGCTCAACTGGTCGGTGACTGGAAAAAGGATCCTAGTATATGATCTTCAGTGCTGGCCTGGTATGGTAGGATGAGAGCTTACCAGGCTTTTTGAAGGATTTAATCTGGTATGTACAATATATATCCGGCTTTTCCAGAGGTTTCCAGATTCGAATCCTGCATTTGGTACCTCAACTATACTAGGCTACATTCTGCCTCGCAACGTTATTTAGGATGAGATTTGTTGCATTGAAAGCCAGTTAAAAGTCATTCCCACATGGATTAATTATTGTCCAGTGTACCTCTGCTCTCGATTTCAACTAGATAATAGCTTTCGTAATTGTACCACATTATTATTTTTACCTAGGCCAAGAATACCAGGTAGTTTGTTCAGTTAGTGCCAAAATTGAGCTAGTTCAATACGTACATTATAATAAAATCAGCCGAAGTTGTTTCTCACAGAAAGCAGTGAATATCATAGTGTTGCTTCTGTTATCGCTGAGCAAGATCCCTTTAGGGCAAAAGATCAATAAAAAGTAAGTTACTTTATTTAAATTGGTCTGCCTCAAATAAAAGGCACAATATATGCTGAAGTGGGTGCGAAAAATAAAAATTATGGAGAAATAGGCACTTCCATTAGCAACCAAAAACAAACTCGTTCGATGTTTAAGGTAAGGTTTAACTCAACAGAAGTCAGAACAGGAAATAAACACGAATAAGCTATTCCCTTTATGTTTCCTTTACCACAATATGCTGAAGTGTTTAGTCCACATGAAATCTTACTGCTGTTTTCAATCATTAGACATCTAAATACAATACCATTGCAACAGTTATTTAAGTAAGTATTTGATGTTTTATTGGGTTAGGTTTTAGCGCAGTGCAGCAACGTTGTAGTGGGTCAGTCGGTTAAGTGAATGTCCATTTTTGAGTGAGTCAGCAGATGAGTGGGACATTGACCCACTGAACTACCATGACCTACTGAACCACACAGGACATCTGGAAGTTTCCAGCTTTGCACCAGGGAGTGAAAAAATGCCTAAAGTACGATTTGTAAGCGACGAAAAACGCCCAAAACATGTTAAACATGTTTGTACCATTGTCACTTTTTATAATCAACTATTCAGTTACTTTTTTCATGTACAATATAATGCAGTATTTTAGAGATTTAATCATAGTAGTCAGTGGTAGCTCAGATCGTTCATTGGGTCAAAATGGGCCAGTGTGTCACTGGATCAGTGTGTCAAAAAAACCTTGACCCACTACAACCCTGCAGTGTAGATCAAACTAGAGTACAACTTGCGAAAATATTGTGACTCAATAAAGCAGGAATAATCAGCATGTTCTAAAACCACCAACCATAACTAGAAGCTGTGGAGACAATTTAATACCTCCAAAACACGACATAGACAACCTCAACACTGTGTTCTAAACTTTTCCAAGGAGAGGCAAGAGTCCGACGAACTACTTTTGTGCACACATTGACCTTCATTCTCAACGTGTCTGTTGAACGGAAATTACGTCATCTTTCAACGTGACTGATGCATCCATCCGGAATTGGCCTATTTGGCGTTTTGGTCGATATAGATGGTGGTCTTGGAATGCATTTCTGATGTTGATCTCTAAGCAAGAATTTATAGGATTGGGGAGGAGAATTTGTGACGAGACCCCTTACTGAAACGTCGTGTAGTTATGTGAGAATTTCTGCTCAATTCTCAGCCTAAAATTAAACTAAACCAACCGATCTTGTATTTTCAAAAACTGGACCGGAGGCGGAGCAGCTAACAATATGACAATGTCACATTGCTACAACGTGTAATAATGGTACAATAAAGAGATGATAAGATGGATTAGAACTCACTCGAACAAGATGCAACGATGCTTGGGCACGGGGATAGTAACATTGTCGTCGTATCTTATTCGAGTTAGCATTGCCGGCCTTCCAGCTCTAACCAAAGTGAAATTGTCCCGGTGTTCGCTTAAAGGGATATACCTCCCAGCGCCATTTTTCTCGATCCTCCACATCAAGTACGGCCCCAAAGGTATATTTACTTACCGTTAGTCTTTCCCTTGCTAAAAATCCGTTTTAAAATGTGGCGTCTAGGAGATTTTCTGTTGAATATTACTAACTTTATTTACGTTCGTCCGGAACATAAATCTTGCATCGCGCGCCTACAATGACCTTAGAGGTTTTATCTGTGTGTGCGCAGTATTAATTTTAATCGTTTGCTAGTAATTACGATGAGATCAAAAAACTAGAAGGCTAATACAGTAATAATTAAATTAATTATTCCAATAGATCCCCGGAGCAAAATTATAGTACACTAGTCTAGAAAATTATAAATTGTGATTTTAAAATACAAGAATCATTCCAGTTTTTGACGACAGACTCAATGGGTTCACGCTGGCTGGACTATTAGGCGCAATGCCAACTGAGACAGCAGCTACTTTTTCGCTGCGAGGAACGAAGCTACCGTCTCAGTTGACCTTAGCTGTGGTAAATACGCGGATGTGATCGTCGCGTGGGTGTTGTGAGGCAGGCGGAAGGTTATAAGGCAAGCTGGATGGTGCTTTATATCTTCAAGATTTAAACCGTACGGTGCGATGTCTTTAATTTTGAGGCCTCAAAATTGGACGACCAAAACGACTGAATGACTTATTTAATTCTTTAATGCGAGCTTCGGGAAGCCAGCTGAATTAGTTCCGCGATTGTTTGCCACGATTTTGCATATGCCTGCAACAATGCAAAACCAACTGCCCCTCAAGATGATACATGCTAAATCTAGACACACGCTAGTGCGTTCCCATAAAATTATAGACATGGGACGAAGCTTGGGCGGAACGTGAACCTAATTATATGCATTTCTAATGCTCAGTTTTTTCGCAAACAAAATTGGGTGGACAGTTTTAGAAATGATAGACCAGGCCGCAGCAATTACAATAAAAAAGAAAGCGAAAAAAGCCAACAAATTGACTGAACAAAAAATGGCTTCGCCGTTAAAAAAAAACAAAAACATTAGAGCTCGTATCCCCATACTCACAGCCGTGAAGGTACTTGAATAAAAACGGATTAGAGTTCACTCGAACGCAACGAACTATAATATGAACTCCAATTCTCAAAATGTAAGCCCACAAACACACACAAAATAGACGCCATAAACAGCAAAACGCTACAAAATTGACAGATAAAAATCCATACACAAAATGAACATAAACGAACTAGAAATAACCATCTCAAACGACCTTCAAACACAAACACAGGCAAAAAACTGCCTTAACTAGGAGTCTGCTTGTGTCACAATAAATGCACTCAAAATACACATATACCCACTCACACGAAACAGACTTTCTTTCTGACATAACCAGTGATCAAGAATAGCCCTTGTTCCCTGGTATTGGAGTTCAAATTATAGTTCGTTGCGTTCGAGTGAACTCTAATCCGTTTTTATTCGTGTACCTTCACGGCTGTGAGTATGGGGATGTTTTTTTCCTAAACGGCGAAGCCGTTTTTTGTTCAGTTAATTTAATTATTATTTAGTCTAGCTTAGTTGTAATTTAGTTTACTTTGGATTTGGGCTGAAAAATGAGCAAAAATTATGCGTGGCGCCCTCTGAAAATTCGGATGGAACTAATAGGAATGAATGTAACACGTTTCAATAGGGACTTTTTAGAGTTACAAATTCTACTCCCCAACCCTATAAATTCTTGATATAACTTAAATGCAGTTAGACTTAAACCACATTTGGACTCACTGAGCCTAAAAAAAAATAATTAACGCCACTCACAACCAGTAACGTATATTTAGGTTTAGAAAAAAGACCCAATTTACCACTTATTACCCAGGATCATTACATGAAAAAGGAGTTCCAATTCATCAGTGTGCTCTAGCGTTTCACCTTATCACGTGATTATCTCACTCTTTTAAATCGTAGACAGTGAATTGAAAATAAAAACCACTGAATCCATTGAAAATAAAAATACTCGACACTTGCATCAGTCTCCATTTGTTCACTGAGTAAAAAAAAATCCGACACGAAATCCAAGCCTTGTGAAAATTCCGTATGAGGTGGTCGAGGAGGTAGTGCCTCGCCGATTTGACCCATAACGATTAGGCGGCGGAATAAACAATATGGCAGCCACGAAGAGACGTTGCCGAGTACCAGAGTAAATAAGTAGGTAGAGCCGCTTTTCTGCAAACGTGGGGTAAATTAATACCAGCGTCCATCAACTGGATCGGAAGGCAACACATGTCAGTCTCTCGTAGGAGGCGAAACATGAAAGCAAAAATGGCGGCATCGTTAGCGTCATTTAACCATTGTAACAGCGATAATAATACCATCGGAAATTGACATCTGAACATCTGAAATTGAAAAATTTATTCTGTGTTCGATTCAAACCGTAGTTAGTTCGTTACATGAAACATGACCACGGAAGAAGATTCAGCCGGAACCCTCGCTCGGCACACTTCTCGGCGCAAAAAACCATGCGTTATACTTAGCTCCACTCGTAACTGCAATCCGTTTTAAAACTGAATGTAGTACTAAAAAAAAAAAACCCCATCAGCCAATTCTGATCTATTTTAAAATTAATTTAATATTGCAATCTGACCCTTCATATTTTTAAAGCTGTTAATTAAGTAAGAGATATCCGTGAGTCCTAGTCGATTTAACGGTTATAATTGCGAGCGAGCGAGAAACGGCTAGTCCACTATCGAGGGGGTGGAGGGAAACACGACTGGGCGAAGCCCACGAGTTTTTCCCTCCAGCCCTCAGATAGTGGACTAGCCGTTCGAGCTCAAGAGCAGCTATAACCGTTAAATCGACTAAGACTCACGGATGTGTATTTTAATGCTAAGGTGTGATGTCGAGCCAACATATCTAGTTATTTGAGATTAAAAAAAAATTTATTTGAAAATTTTATTTGTGAATCATGACATAAATTCCTGAACTCAAACTTCCGGTTTAAACTTCCTGTCTGCGAAAGTCTCACGTACGCGAGGACGTCACTATATCCAGTCCCAGTCATCGACGTTTGTGTTTAAGGTAAAACCGTATTTTTTCTGCTTTATTAGTTTAAATAAGATATAGTGTATAAAATGCACTATTCGCTCGAGTCTCGTAGGTTATAGGTGTGTTTAGGAAGCGTCAGTAGCGTAGTTTTCGTACCGTCGGAACGAAAGGTTGCCGTGTCCGGGTCGGACCATTGCTCCATGGGTAGGGGCGTAGCATAGTAGCATAGTTTTTTTTTTTTCGTGTTAGTCCGATAAATGTCGCAGGTTGCAAATGTGCCTATTTATGTTGGTTGCAATGGGGTTTGCTGGTTGAATTTGTGTTGTGTACAGTAGTTTTGCAAAGTCGGTCATTATATGTCACATGACACCCCGGCTGGAGCGGAGGTTGTGTAGAGCGCGGAAAAAGTGTTAGGTTATCAAAAAAGTGTGGGTTATCAAAATTAACCTACGGTCACGTGTGTGGGTTTTCAGATTAACCGTATATAACGGCTACACTTTTAGCATTGGGATGTGTTGGCGTGACGTCACCACCGTGCATTAAGTATTCTTATCGTGATCATTTTGTTTTAGTGACGCTAAGTAACTTCGATATCCATGACGACGATCAGTAACGCAAACTTGGGTTCATTTGGCGACGGCACCCTCTAGCGGTAGCTCGTTGAAGCAGGTACTTTCATCCAAGGGGGCAAGGAGGGCGCGCAGATAGCACCACCGCTTTCTGTCTGGGAGGTCCGGGTTCGATCCTGGCCTCGTCCATCCCATGGCGTTTTCGGGAAGAGAAGGGCCCTGTGGTGCCTCGTGCTCATGTCGATTGTGGCATGTCAAATATCCTGGGGTTTTCCACTTGGATTTCTCCGGCTAAATTGTCCCTCTCGCCGTCGACTCATATTCATCGTCATCTTCATCTGGAGGTGACGACGGGCAATGCGGCCGCCATTAGGTGACAGAGGGCGGTCTGTGCCCTGTTTCAAAGGGGAGAGCACTAGCATCTTCATCATCATCCAAATATTTACTATTGGCACAGTAAGAGTGGCTAAGAGTTCCCTGCCGAGAACGTTGCTAAGCAACGGCGACTTGTTCATGAAATTGTAAGCAACGGCTTTCGTTCGTAGGTTACGACATCTATTGGCAACTAGTAGCAGTTTTCAAAATCATCACTTTAATTTTATGTAGTTAAGACATGAAAATTTTTTAATAGCTTTAAAAATGTAATAGCTTTAAAACCAATTTTGAGCATATTTTAACGTTATCCCTCAGTCAATGTTAAGCTATTTCTCTGCGCTTGGAGTAAACAGCGCGTTCGTGCATCCAGAAAGTATTTCTAGGAAACGAGCTGCAACATCTCAGTTTGCATTCTTTTAGGCTACAACAAGGTCGAGTAGAACGATAATATATAGGAAGGTTGGTCCTTCCCGAGCTGATTAAGTCGTTTTCCCGCCAATATTTACGTGTGACGTCACTGGCTCCAGTCTTGCGCAAGCTGTTGAGCTGCATTGTGACGTCATTGGAGGCAGCAAAATCGACAGCCAATGGAAAAGCAATATACAAAAAAGCTCAGAAGAGACCCTCCTGGGCTACAATTAACGCCCTCGACTAACTAAAAGCAGCAACAAGACGAACGAGCAGCATTTTCTGCAGCCATATTGTATAGCCTAATCACGTGTGCTACTTTTCACCAAAGATCCTGCCTGTGGGTGCATTATTGTTTGCAAAAATTCGCCAAGCTGAGCGCTGTTCCCGTTGTGAGCTGAGGCTCAACGTTGATGTTGTCAGACACTCCTTGTTCCTACTGACCAAACTTTTCATATGCTCCAGTTATTACTAAAGGTAGATCATATGAATGAATGAATGAAACATTTATTGCGGCCAAGAGACACAAAAGGACAAGGAATGGGATTGATGTTAGCCACTTACACCTTGCCTGTCGTATTAAAACAATACAAGTAAGATTACAGTAACGTCCTGCTAATGCCTTTGCCACAACATTTAAGAATACAAATATATCTAGCTAAATCAACACTTGTTAGCCTAAATTTAAAAGCAGCATGGAATGGGTTCTGCGTAACATCTACAGGAAGCGCATTCCAAGAATTTGCAATGCGGTGTGAAAACTAATAACTTAACGGCAGGCAGTCCCTCCTAATAGGCTTTACTACCAATATCAGAATGGTTTAGGTTGAGTTTGGTTCTATCCATTGTTTTGTGACGTCGATTACAACGGTTTTCTTACGCAGAGTGGCGTCAGTAGTTGCGACGACCATGGTAAACGTGTACCGGTTGCTACCAGTGGCGAACCCCAGGTGGGACAGGTAGGAAGAAGGGGGGAAGGCGGAAGGGGAGGGAAGTGCCCCCAAAGACCGAAAGTTAACATTACAGTTTGGTACCAGTAGACAAATTAATAGGCTAAAGCATTTATTGCAATTAAAAAAAATGAAATATTAGCTTTTAAAAAATGTCAAATGCCCAAAACTACAAATACTGAGTTGTCTTACAGGCTGAAAAGCTGACGATAAAATCTGCAGAATTTCTGCGGTCATATTCACTCTCAGCAAGTTGAAGGTAAAATCTGTTGATTTTTCAGCAGATATTGCAAAAGAAAATGTTAAATTGTGACACTTATTAAATTGTGAACGTGTTTGGATGGGACAAAAAAGGGTTGTTAGTGTATAGAACTAATAATGCCAATTGACTGTTAAAAGGCACGTCAACGGTTGCATTGCTTTAGCAGGTATCACAACTGGGCCCATGCAGATTACGCTTAGAAGTCAGTTATAAACATAAGGCTGAATTACAACTGTCACAATTATAAGTAGCCTAAGAGTATAATAGAAAGACATGTGCTATTATGTGTAGATTGGGCGTTGGTGTGTTTACAATAAATATTGAGTCCAAATTTCCATGATACTAAAGTGGTAGCTAAAATGACTGCTAAGGTTTCGAATTCTTTTTTTTTTATCTAATTTTTCTTCTGCGGAAAAACTAAAGGTTCAAATCTGCTGAAAGTGGCCAAATCATTACAGATTATTTCTGAAGTTTTCTGCAGAATTAATCTTCAGTTTTTTTACGGATTTTTTTTTTAGCTGGGAGGGCTCCGAGAAACTTAAAGCAACCCCCCTCCTACCTCCTTAGCACCTTAGCTGAATTCTCGAACCCCATTCTGAATTACAATTTACCCCCCCCCCCCCCCCCCAACAAAATTCCTGGGTACGAACAATTGAACACACAAATAAATTTGAACACACAAATAAATTTGAACACACAAAGAAATTGAACACAATCGGACAATTGAACACACAGATAAATTTCTATTTACGAAACAAACAAGCTACGTGTCTCCTTAATTATTGAGAGTAAAGTTGGCGCGTCCACGTGCACCAGAAATCAAGTGGTAAAGTTAGGCCTAACGACATCACGGGCGCTTTTTTCCATTAAGAAACACAGATTTTGAACCGCTAGATGGGCACCATCTAGTGACAGTGATATCGTTAACCTTGACCGCTTGCTCTCTGGTGCACGTGGACGCACCAACTTTACACTCAATAATTAAGGAGGCACGTGGCTTGTTTGTTGTGTAAAAAGAAGTTTCTTTGCGCATTCCTTCGCTAGTTGAAATCAAGTGCTGCGTAGAACTAAATAATGGTAGACGGCGCTGGATGGTGCAGCCTGTAATTCGGTTCACAGGCACCTTTAAAGCCCAAAGCTTTACAAAAACGTGGTATTTAAAATGTCACAAATCACTTGACCCCCACGTTGCATCCCCAGTTTAGTGCGAGTGTTCGTTCGTCAGTCCATCCGTTCCACTTGACGCAAAAAGTGGCCAACTATCTGACGTGATCAGCGAACTAAAGAACTCAAAATGATGGATGCTTGAAGTGGAAACGAAGGTCGTTTCCATATGTAGGAAACACCAACGTTATATATGTATAAGGCGAGAGCGAGACAGTAAAGGACACAATTTATTCGACAATTATATCTCCAGGGTTGGGCTCTATACGTTATACAAACAGCAAAACAAACAAAAAATGAATGATGAATTATAAATATTTATTAGCACAAAGGAATCATATACATTCACACACTCCAAGAAAAAAAAATCGTAACTGCCATACGTATACACCACTCACATGAAGTTAAAATAAAGTTTTGCATAGTATTATTAAATTATTCAATTTGTATGTAGAAAATAATTGTGGATTATACAGTAATTAATATATTATACAGAAATAATTGAAGTGAAATGATAATTTACAACAGGAATGTCGAAGTGGGTTTGGCTTTCTCGACAATTATTATTCTGGAAAAAAAAATAATAAAGAAATGCACTTGTATTGTTTGCGACGTATATACACAATTATAGTGTCCACGGCCTATCTTGAGTTCGCCCCAGAACGACACAGATAATCAATTGTATGTTTTTGGTAGCAGAGTGCCTTGTTGATATCCACGATGGTTACAAAAACAATGGCGGCCGTCGATTAAAGCCTCCAGGAAGACGTAGCCGCTCATAAAATCACCTACAGGACTCAAGATAGGCCGCGTACACAATAATAACTGAGTGATACGGTAGTTGCGCACTGGTCGCCTATTTACGGGTCGTCTTATCCAGGATATCTCTTCGCATACGGCCGTTACTGACACAGTTGGCTGACAACGGCGTCGGCATCCAGCAGCCAAAAAAGATACCAAAAATAAGGCCTATCATATTCTTTCTTATTATTGAACAAAATGGCCTATTCAACAGTTCTCCAATTTTTTTTTTTAAATTTAAAAGATCCTATTAGGGTATTAGACCGCTAATAAATAAAAAAGTTCTAGGAAGTAAGTATTGCTAAAAAATTGATGCAGGGACGTGGCTTTTCATTTTTATTCGCTATTATCAAGTGGGGAGGGGGGCTTTTTCTTTTTGCCATTAAAAATTAGTTGCCTACATTTTGCTGTGGAGTACAATATTTATGTTTATTTATTTATTGGGGGGAAGGGGGTGGACGATTGGGGTGTGGAGGTGGCAGTTTTTAATATCAAGTTTAGAGTGCTGAGTGTTTAAACGTTGCATGCACGTTGGATAAAAGTCTTTATTTAGATCCAAGTTTTTAGCTGTGACTTGCCTCTAAACTGCAGTTAGATTTGTATCGCGGTCAGCTAATAATTTTTTTTACACGGACTGACGTATCAGAAGCGCCTGTACGGATCTCAAGCGTCAGCCGGATCACGTTTTTGGCCACGATCGAAATGTCGAACGCAGATCCAATGATAAAGCACGCGAATTTATAATTTTCCGTGGGATGTGCATAAAGTAATTCTAGGATGACAACAGAATCTTCTAGCGGCGGCCAAATGTTAAAATTGATTTGTAACAAGGGAGTATCCCTTTAAAATTTTGTTCTCAGGTATCTGCTATCACAGTAACTAGTTATTCAACAGTCAAAGATATTCGCAGTACGCGTGTCCCTGCCTATTCTTGTTGGTCATTACCTTGCAGTGGCGTGCGTGGGGGGAGGGGAGCCCCTGCCCTTTCCTGAAAAATGCCCTTTTCCCCTTTATATAAAAAAAATTGTGCCCTATTTTGCTTTTCTTAACCGATAAATGCTGGCGCTGCAGCCAGGGAAACGTCCTAGAGGCTTAATAAGGACAGAGAAAAACAAGCCGAACAACGAAAATCATGCATTAGTAATGGACGTGTTTCTAAAGTAGAGGGAAGAGTGAGATGGATTCCTCTAAGCCACGCCCCACAACGTCATCAAAACCGATCAGTTTAGAAACAGCACTGCCCTACTTGTCGTTCTCAACATTAGAAAAATTCGCAATAATCGCTGCCATATCTAATTTCAGCGAGAGAAAAGTTATTAGGAACATAATACAAATGCTTGTTAATCTCTGTTTAATTGAATTTTGTTTCTGAATTTATACATTTTCCATATCTCACTTCCTACAGTTTAGAAACACGACCATCTCATCTACTACTGGTGATGGCAGCCATGTTGGATCAGTAAGTGAGGGAGAAAAAACCTACCTCACTTGCCTCAACAACATCTCAGTTCCATGACGTCATGCTTACGTAAAGTGGGAGGAGTTTGGATCATTCGCCTCGAGTTAAGAAACAGTTTTTCTTACTTTCCTCTAGTTTAGAAACACCACCAATAACGTACTACAGTTAAGCCACCTTTATGCACTTACATTTCGTAGGAGGCATGACTCGGAGTCGAGCTGGCACCCAATTCGTCCCCAAATCACTGACATAGCGCCTTTATCGCTATGGTCACTCCTCCACTGGCATTTGCGTGTATTTATTTAAGGCTAAAAAGGATAAAAAAAAAAGGCCAGGAACGGGGAAGAAATGGTAAAAAGATGGTAAAAAAAAGATAAATGGTGTAGAGCCAAAAAAAAAATTCTCCAGGAAAAATAACCTCGGAAGTGTTGCCCTTATATTTAAGGTTGGCTTGGCCCCCCCCCCCCTCCCGCCCCCGCCCTCTCTGGGTTCTGCGCACGCTACTGTTACCTCGAGTAATGTGTACGGAAAATAAACAACTTCTCTATAACTGTATCAATATTTCACCGGTTCAGCAAAATAACAAGACTAAATTTTACTTATATTGTCTCAACCAGTATTGGCCGGAAAAATTACAATATTACTAACCGACAACACAGTTGACTGTATTATCGTGAAAAACAGACTATTATCGTACAAAATAGCTATCGACAAAATGATTTCTTATAATTTTTTTTTAAAGTTTGATTCCCCTTTTTTTTGGTCCTTTGCTGCAGGGCTATTCGAAAGAAGGCTAGGCAACTTCCGGTGTGCGTGTGTGCGTGCCTGTTTCAGGCTTCTTAAAAGAGAAATACTAAAAAAAAAAAAAGAAGAAAAAAAGCTTTATGTCCCCCCATCGCCATTCACTCACTCCAAATCCCATTACTGCACGTGCCTTATGATCTGGAACTGTTAATTGTGGCAGCAAGTTCGTAGCAAGCAGGCCCTACGAAATGGAAATGCCAGCTGCTGGTTGAAGCCGATTATAGAAACTCAACTTCTCTGGCAGATGCCTGTCTAATCGACTCTCTGTGATCAACAGAAGCGCGTGAAAAGCCATTTTGCACGAAAAGCAGTTCAGTTCCGTGGTTTAGATTATTAATTTTGTAATAAATCTTTGCCTCCTGCCCCAGTTTTTTTTTTTAGCGATTGAGTTTGGGATTATTAGTAAGTCGATGTTTCTGGCAGTTCTGGCAATTCTAGGGCACGAACATGCACCCACACACATGCTACTCCTCCCCTCCTCCCACCCCACCCTCCCCCCCAAAAAAGATATTTTCGCAGTCTGCTTGCCTTGCTTACTATCGCAAGACGGCTTGAAGCAGAGAACCAATTAATTTGTATCGCTTGGGAAAGTTCATAAATTAAGATTAGGTAGACTACTTTCCTATCTCTTATCTTTTCATTTAATTTTTTAATGCTTAATTCGGAAACATAATTGTACACTGAAACTTAAGCAATCCAAATTTCTCAAATTCGGTAAGATTATGCGATCGGGAGTCGAAACCAACGAACTCTGGATCGCCATCGCAGACGCCTATGTCATCCCCAGCCCATTGCTCATCAGCTTTGGAGAGATCGGTCAGACAGTGGGGGGGCATGTTAGTTGTGATCCAGAGTTCATTGGTTCGAATCTCAATCATTTCATCTTATGAAATACAAGTTCACAATAAAGGCGTACTGAATCTTAGCTATATTTAGTGCTGTATTTTGTTTCCGTTAGACCTTAATACATTTTGCCAAACTTTTCGCTCTTCCAAGATATTATCGAGAATAGACCAGAAAAGATATTCCATACTGAAGCTGCTGACAGAGGCTAGTAGTCTCTTATCTACCGTGCCAAATCAGCTTTTTTTAGGCAGCTAGGATGAGCTCGAACAACAACGTCGCTTACCCACCACGACCTGGCTGGAAATAAAATTGCTTTGTCGAATGCCACTATTTCCCACATTTCAGTACCGGAGAAGAAAAACTGCATAAAATAAAAACTGGTATCCTTCATTAAACCTGCTTCCTTACTAGTGTTTGTCCCGGTATTACTTTTAACCAATCCGATCCCATACCGATGCAGCTCCTATATTAACGGATTTCCGATACCTGTCTTATTCACTACCATTATTTGCGGGGGGAAAAACCTTATTAAATTGTTAGCTTAAGTTGAAAGGCGCTCTTAATGAGGACTTTCGAAACTCGCCAAAAAAGCTCAGCACGATCACCTTAGCTCACCAAAATATTTCTTAAACGCACGGTGAAGTTTCTTCAGCGTGATGTCACCGATGAAGCATCAAACTCAGCGACTCCGGGAGGGAGTTTTGGCGCTGAATCCGGCAACTAAAAATGCGGACCTGCAGCTGTTCGTCGCTAGAATTGTTTCATGTAAACGTAATTAATAAATTGGGGACATTGTGTCGTCACACACAGCAACCCATTGCGCTAAAAAAAGGTAAGAAACTCACTCGATCATAAGTAACAAACGGACTGATCGGCCAGGAGTGTTAAAATTACTTAGCAACACCCTTTGCAACGCAGTTGTGATGGTGAGCATATATCGGTGAGTATGAAGCCTGTAGCACACTACTCCGCTCCGTCACGTCGCGTTCCGATGACTAACAGCAACGGATGGGTCAGCACACATTGCTTTCGTTGCTCACCGTTCCAGTCGGCGCCGCTGAGCTCTTAAATTTGATCGCGCTCAAATTGGCAGTGCAATTAAAGACGGACTCGTAGCGGCCTTAAGTAGGTTATTAAATAAAAGTCGTAGTAAATTAGGTATCAATTCTTTACGCTCGAGCATGATGACATTTAAGTCCAGAAGGCAACTGAAATAGGTTCGCATCTGTATTTAGTAAGGGAAAGGCATTGTATGCAGGCATTGTGTGTGACGAACGACGATGGCTATCGACTGACGGCAGGTGCGTACACTTCTCCAATGCGACTGCGACTCCAATTCTACCTCGACAATCCCGTTCGTCAGCCGACGGGTCGTCACGGAACGGGATGGAGCAGTAGACGCGGCTCCTCTAAGTTACGTCCTTTTAATCCAAACAGAAATTCGACGGCCTGCGCCGTGACGTGACGGAACGGAACGGAGCAGTGTGCTACAAGCGTTATTGTCTTTAAACCATTCTTTCGTGACAGTGGCTGCCATTTTGTACGTTCTCATACTATTATTGCTTGACGTCACTTCCGGTAGGAGCAGTCGGGTTTTGTGTAATGGGTCGCTGAGCTGTTCGGTGAGTTTCGGGAAGTGCTCAACATAAAACTAGATTTGGTTGCTTTGTTAAAGGGAGATTACCATTAAATGACGGGCTGCAGCATTTGTAGACATTTGCCGCTATCTAGTTCTGTCTAGCCCTTACTTTCAACAGGCGAAGGAACACACAAATAAATTTCTTTTTTTCACAACAAATAAGCCACGTGCTCCCTTAATTATTGAGTGTGAAGTTGGTGCGCCCACGTGCACCAGGAAGCAAGCGGTAAAGTTAAGCCTAACCACATCGCCTTTTTTTCCATCTATCGGCCGTTTTGAAACACATATTTTGAACCACAAGATGGGCGATATCTAGTGACAGTGATACCGTTAACCTTGACCGCTTGCTCCCTGGTGCACGTGGACGGACCAACTTTACACTCGATAATAATTAATTAACGTTGTTGCATTGTAAACTGATTTTGTTTACATTATTAGTTTAAACATGTTGGCCAGTATATAGGCTATACAGTTATAGGCTAACCAGGAAGCTGCTGCTCATACTGCTTTAAAATGCTGTAAATTGCGTCTTCGTATCTTGGCTAATTCCAAAGTTACATCAAATTCGAGTTTCTAAAGCTATTCGCAGCATTGCGCTAGGACACAACGCAGTATCGGTGTCGGCATGTATCAGTGTTGTCGATTCCGATCCGATACTGATATCGATAATATCGACCAAAGCCAATAGGAGCCAATCCCTTTGTCTTGCAGACACGGCAGGACGTACATACGTATATTAGTGCAAAAAATTTCAGGCTGTGTGAATGCAGAGTACACGGTGATACCCTATATTTCCAAGTTAAACTATAAATTAAACAACTGTCATATTCGATCATACGGACTTACACATTATAATTAATAATTAGCAGATAAATTGTTGTATAAAAGATTTTCATTTCTACAACTCACAAAATTTGCCCCCAAGGTCAGTACCCTTCTTCTTTTTCGCAGACGAACAGAAAATGCAGGACTTGACTACGGAATATCTTTCAACGTAATAAATGCATGTCAATGCAACGTAGTTAGTGAGCAGGTAAGGTGAATAGGGCCTTTTTAACTCTCTTAGATAATAAAAAAATAAAGAACAACTAAAATTCGTTGCGTAAATTCGTTGTAAAAACCATCATCACCATAATTATGTAATGCAATTGTCCAAAGTTTAGTTTCTTATGCATGCATGCATAGTCTGTAACCCGACACAGCAATACCTAATCACAGAAGAAGAGAGAACACAGAGAAATTTAGTTACATACATTCGCTTTAAATCTGGACTTAACAGAAACAATTATTCCTATGAAAACCTGTGTGTCAAATTTGGAATCCCAACTCTTGAACAATTCAGACAAAGTGTTCGATTACATTTTTTATACTATTTAATACACGGCAACATTTTTTCACCTGAAACTCTCAGACATGTATGCATTTTCATTCCACCAATCGCAACTAGGTATAACGCTACGTTTGGTGTTCCCAGAGCCAGAACAGAGTATAAAAAGAGCATTAGGCATTATTATTTTCCATCCTTCTGTAATAGTCACAAGTTAAACCCATTCTGTTCATTTTCTCTTTAGAAAAAAAAATGTTATGAAGTGTTTTTACTTAAATCCATACAACTCTCCTTGGTTCTTGGCATAAAGCCTGTTGAACCAATATCCAAATAAATAAATAAAAGAATACAACAAAATACGAATTTGACATTTACCGATTTTAGTACATTTTTTTACCACTAGATGCCATTGTTAGCAAAGTGTGTTAACTGATTTAAAGGGACATAAATCCTTCCGGTATGTCGTGCGACCCGTTGAGAATAGTGTTTGCAACATTTACACAGGTTGGAGTTAATGTCGCAAAATCACCTCGCACAAAAGAAAAAAAAAAAGAAAATGAATGCATTGGCAATATTTACACACGTTTGAACTAGTGTTGCAAAATCGAGTCACACAGGAAAGCCAACATGGATGCATGTGCCTTTAAGGGTCCCCACGCACTAGGCGACCAAGCCGTGTGACCAGATCACTGCGGCCAACGAGAATGCTTACGGTTTATGTAGCGCACTTGGCCGCCGCAACCACTCAGATCCCCGGCGGCGTGTAGGAGACCATACTTGCTCCAAGTTCATTTTTCACCACGTGATCGAGAATTATCAATGAAAAACGGACGTGGCTGCGCGGCATGTCGCCATGATTTTTGGCCGCGACGACCACTGGCCGCACGACCTGGCCGCCCAGTGAATGGGGGAGGCCCTTAACCTGCATGCGTGTATTTTCCCTTTTTTTTTCTAAAAATAACAAACCTGATACCTAGTAGCAAGAAATGGTATACTAAAATTAGTAAACCTCACATTATTTCTTTTTGTGGTGCAAAATGTTGTATGTGACGGATCTTACTAGTTTTTTTTTTTATTGAAAAGAGTTTAAAAATGCCCTATGTAATAAAAAAGTGTAGCTAAGCTGACTCCGCCTAAACCTTTTGTATAAAAAATGCATTCAATCTTTCAGTATTTTAAATCGTGTAAAGTTCTAAAGAAATGTGACCTCACAAATAAAAACGACAAAGTTATTGTAGAAAAAACTTAAAACTAACAAACATGGTTACTCTATCCTTAAAGTAAATGCTAAAGTTAGACACTTAAGGGGCGTAATGAAATGGTTATTGATATTGTTCGTTGAATCATCATATGGCTTTGATTTGACACAAACTGTTACACTGCAAGCCCTATGACTGACAGTGAGGCTTGCAGCCCTAGCAAAAGATATATCCTATTGGTATTGAACACTTTTTCTCCAGTTGGTTTTTCTTAAATGCACTTAAAACTATAGCTACACGACGAGTCTGCGCTAAGGTACAAAGTCTGCTCATAGTTTAGTAACAACATACAATAATATTAAAAGTAACTTTAAAAAAAAATCACAATGGCCAACACCTACAATGCAAAGAATTTACAGCTACCTGAAATTTTGTTTGTTCATTGCCTCACCTCAATAAATGTTCAGAGTTCATTGAGGATTGTGAAACTTATGCAGGCGCACAAGCACAGGTGTTTTTCGCACCACAATCCAGGCTAACATTTCCACATCACGTTTTGCATGGAGATGTTTCAAAATTGTCTAGCATGTGAGGAGAATGTTACAAATAGTGCAACATTTTCCTATCCTGGAAACTCTGGACTTTGCCACCAATGACTCCATGGCACGTGGGTGCAGAGCTGTTTCAAAATCATCAAGCATCTTTTACAGGTGAGTTGAATGTTACTTAATGCAGTAGTTGATCACATCTTAGTAACTGCGCTCTGCTACCAATGACTCTTAAGCCGCAGATGTGCGGAGCTGTTTCAGAATCATCAAGTATCTTTCACAGGTGGGTTGAATGTTACTTAATGCAGTAGTTGATCACATCTTAGTAACTGCGCTCTGCTACCAATGACTCTTAAGCCGCACATGTGCGGAGCTGTTTCAGAATCATCAAGTATC
>JAHWFP010000484.1:0-11716 GCA_023313725.1 Lithobius niger | reverse complement strand
CTCTTAAGCCGCACATGTGCGGAGCTGTTTCAGAATCATCAAGTATCTTTCACAGGTGGGTTGAATGTTACTTAATGCAGTAGTCAATCACATCTTAGTAACTGCGCTATGCTACCAATGACTCTTAAGTCGCACATTTACGGAGCTGTTTCAGAATCGTCAAGCATCTTTCTCAGGTGGGTTGATTGTTACTTAATGCAGTAGTCGATCACATCTTAGTAACCGCGCTCTGCTACCAATAACTCTTAAGCCGCACATGTACGTAGCTGTTTCAGAATCATCAAGTAACCTTACCTAATTTCAATAGTCTTCACTGTGTACTATCTTAGTAACCTTGGCTTTGCTACCATAGAAATGCAAAGAAGAGACACTTTGTTCTTTTTTTTTGTGGTACTGAATCCTGAGAAATGGAACATGCAGTTTCTTTGCGCAATTATAAACACGTATGCACTTCGACTTCCCTGCTGCATTCTTTGCAACTGACATAACAACACCAGTGGAATTTGCATGCACATCTTTCAACTTCACGTTCACGATGAGTCTTGTAGCCCCTACCGCAGCAGAGTAGGTCACAACCATCGATGGCTTTCGACGTCTTGTTGCATCTCCGGCCTTGGGTTCCCAAAGAACCTTTGCCTGGATCAAACTCGCAGTAGTCGGGACTGGAGTCGATGTAGACTAAATCCAAGTCCGTGTGCCGCTTGAATTTGACGTTGATGGGCACAAGTTGCCGGTGTGACCCGAACCGGCGTGGTTGAACCTCCGTCGCACCATCAAATTTTTCCTTCAGGACTTCGCCAACCTTCAGTGAATGAAATGGAAAAGAAAAACAATTGTCATTATGATCAATATTATGATTCACGCGGGGAAACACAAGATAAATACATACATAACTACCTAGCTGGACATGAATCACACTGAAGAACTTCTAGTGGAGTGAGTCACCTATCTGTTGAAAGTACTTGAAATTGAGAATTTCAAAAGGTGCAGCCGCGCTTCTGCGAATCGTTGCCATATTTGCCAGAAAAATAAGTAGGTTTGCAGCAACTTCGAAAATTCGCCACTTTAAATGCTTTCAACAAATACGGAGTCTGCAAGTTCTTCAACATATCACAAGTAACAAACCTTAATAATTATTGTGTATTTCATTTACGATCTTACATTATTATGACCCTCGCAATACTATGAAAGAGTCAAAACGCATTAGTTCAACATGTTTTGAATAAATTTAGTTCGATTCTACTCAATTCGCATCTCATTCTCAACCAGTCAGGCGTATATACTACAAATACCAAAACTATATTCTCGCAGCAAGTTTACATTTATCTGGGGGGAGGGGGAACTTTACGCACCGCCGTAATTTTAACTCCCCCCCCCCCCCCCAACCACCATGCCCAAAAAATACAGTCTAGCTCTTAAATTAAAACGAAAACGATATAAAAATAAAACCAAAGAAATGTATAAAAACAGAATTGAACTTAGGTAAGCTTTTTTTACGCAGTCTTTTCTTTTCACCACTCTCCCTAAAAGTTTTAAAAAGTACTGACTGCTAAAAGTGTCATTTTTTAGATCCAGAAATGTATTTTTTCCAGGGCTTTTTCGTTGTTAGCTGGCAGAGCTAAAACAGCCGCCATGTTGCAATGTCAGAAGGGCGGGTTTACGCAACGACAAATTTCTCGCTTACTAGCCTTCACTTGGTTAATGCCAAACATGCTGGCTGCTTCTCGCCTTTACCGAAGAATGTGGCTTTCAAGTTGTCTATACGTAGTTACCATGGCAACAACACGGACACAAATCTCCTCCTCGTGCCTCGCGACACGACGTACGATGCATGCAACATGACAGCGTCGGTTTATGACAACTAGAAAACCATTTTTACTGCAGTACAAGACGACGGACTGATTTCTGAAAGCTGGTATTCGATGGTTTGTCTTCGATTCGACAACCCCGAAATGGACGCCATGTTGGATTTTGAATTCTTGCTGTGAGTATAGTTATTTATTCTACCGTCGTTTGATCACTGCTAGAAGCTGTTTTTTTTCAGCGAGAGTAGCAAATTTTGGAAATAGCGGGAATTGGCAACAAGGTTGTAGCAATGTTTAAATGACTGTTGCACTTTGTTCTTTATCCGTGTTCTTATTTATAATACACTTAATAGTTGTTGCCGATTACCGCATTCATTTAATAGAAACGGGAAATTAATTGCAAATAAATAATGGTTGCCTAGCAAATAGCGTTCGGCGAGCGAGAAGGTCTCATTGCATAAACGTGCCCTTACTTCTAGATGCGAGAATGCAAAGGCGAGTCATTGCATAAACGCGCCCTAATTCATGGCGGCGTCACAGCAGACAGTCGTGGTGCGTGGTGTACTGTACAGGTCTCACTTACTTCTCTAAAAGTTGGCATGGCTCTCCAACATGTCTTGAGTTCACAGGAACCGGAAACGCCGTGACATTTGCACTCGACTCGCATCTTTTGCTCCAGAAGCTGAAATTAAAAAAAAAAATGGAAGGAAATGAGTAAAAATTCGTGTCAGTATTTTTTTTTTTTGGGCACTTCAATTCGCCAAACTTTGACAGAAGTAAAGAAAACACAACAGCACACCAGCGAAAATCTTCCACTAAAATATGCTAAAATTCGGTAGGCGTTTATTAAGGGATTTTCATTGAGACGGCGTAACCGGGAGTCGAACCAACGAACTCCAGATCGCAACCCAGATGTTCCTATCGACTGAGCCAACCTCCAAGGTCATAACAAAGACTCAAGAAGCCGCTATGTAGTCGGTTACGTCCCGTTTCGCCAAATCCCGTTTCGCCTAAAAAGAAAGCAGATTAACAGCTTTTGCCTCAGGGGCCAGTCCCGTTTCGCCAAATCCCGTTTCGCCAATATCGTTCACGAAATTTTAGCCACACGAAACATTTAAAACATTTAAACACGAACATTTATAACATGATAATGGTCAGACATTTATAGACAAACACCCGTTTTGCAGAATCCCATTTTGCAAAATAATTTGTTTCAAATTACGTGCCTCGCTCGCGCTGCCGCTCTCGCTGCGGCTAAACACATAACATCAGAAAGCACAACTAATAAAAAATTACTAACAATTAGGCATGCCGCTTTAACTTTAGCAATGTTACATTTTTTGAAGAATATTTTGATTCTGAGAAACGGGATTCTGCAAGACAGGAATTCCCGTTTGGAAAAGGTTAACCATCACGTGTATAATTAACTATTCTTAAAAGAGAACCTTGGCATTGACGTAGTAACGCCCAAACATTCTAAACAATTATATTTAAAGCGCACATTTTTCCGTCTATAGTGCCAGTTTTCAAAACGCTAATAAATCAACTGGACTTACCGTATTCTACCACTGCTTGTCTCTGTTGAATGTTTGCCTTTTAAACCCCCATTACATAGGAATAAGGTATTAAATTTCGTGTACGTAAAATTTTGTCAAATTCGTTTTGGTGAAACGGGATTTGGCGAAACGGGATTTGGCGAAACGGGAGTTCACCATGTAGTCTACATTGTCGTAGCCATGACTCTACTCCATCAGGCAGACAAAAATGTTGTTGCCATCATGAGTTAATAGATTGTTAATAGATTGTTTGTAGTACTAAGCCTATAGTTAGTAGGCTTACTGTAGGAATAGCGCTGTTGTGACAGTTGATCAACTAATGACAGATTAGCTAACATGTTAAGAAATATCGCCATAATCGCAAATATCGCCTGCCAAGGTACTGCAATAATCGCGTAGTCGAAATTTCATTATCGCCCATCCGTACTCAAGTACTCATATCAAGTTTTTAGGCCTGGGACAGCTTCCCTCCAACCACCCCGACTGAAATCGGAAAAAAAGTTACACTATGGTATAAAATCCGTCGGCCACAAATAAGGTGCGTCACGAGTTGGTTCGGGCTGCGTACGTTTGCAGACTTCCCTGCATAACTGGCTAGCACTGCAGTGTTCCTGCTCCGTGCTCGTTGCGGCTGGATTATTGTGTGCGCGGCGTATCTTGAGTTCTGGAAGTATTTTATGAGCGGCTACGTCTTCCTGAAGGGAGCGGTTTTAATCGACGGCCGCCATTGTTCTTGTAACCATTTTGGATATCAACAAGGCACTCTGCTACCAAAAACGTACAATCGATTATCTGTCTTCGCTCTGCAGCGAACTCAAGACAGGCCGCGCACACTTTAGAGTTGTTATTTGTTAGGAGTATAAAAAAAAAATCACAATACGCAAAAAATCAAGTACATTATTCATAGTCATCGTAACTCATAATTGGGGAGGGGGGAGGGATGTTTCAGGTTATGTTGGCCCTTTCAGTGACCAGGCCTAGGTACCGTGTGGCCAGATGATCCCCCGTGTTGTGAGGGGCCTGGGCACGTTCACATATCGCACCCGGAGGGCACCACAAGTTCTACAAGCGACGTTTTGAGCACTCCGCGGCTTAAGAAGCTATGAGACCCTCCACAAATGACGTCACGAATGAGGGTCGGAGAGGGTCATGGAGTGTGATGGCTTTGGACAAGGGTGAGGCGGGATCAGTACATTTGTGACGTCGCACATGTATTGGATAACTAATCGTATAATAATTGTATAACTATCAAAACGACAGGATGCAGAGCAAAAAAATCGGACCAAGTTCACGAACTTCACGAAAAAAATTGCTGAAGTTTCCTGAACTGTTTCCCTCTGAATCAGTAATGAAGTGGGGAAGGGGAAGTCGACGTTTGTGACATCATTTTCTGGTGTGGAGTTGCAAAAGTTGCGAAAAATATGACGGGTATGGGGTCAACAAAATGGCGAAAATTACGTGACGACATTTGGGTACAGCCTGTATTACCTTCACATACGAAAATTACGATGCTCCGTACGCTACCGGTTTTGCCCCTAGGGGGCCGCTTAGTGGCCTCAACACTATAGTGTCCGCACCCATCTTGAGTTCGCCCCAGAATGAACACAAATAATCGATTGTATGTTTTTGGTCACAGAGTGCCTTGTTGATATCCAAAATAGTTACAATAACAATGGCGAACGCCGATCAAAGCACCACTTTCCAGGAAGACGTAGCCGATCACAAAATACGTGCAGGACTCAATATGTGCCACGCACCCAATAATCGTGAGGGACAATAACTCATCCAAGCAAGCTAACCACCGTAATCCAAGCATGCTGCCATTAATGAAAAAGGAATAGATACTGTACAGCGCGAAATCGTCGGACAAGTGTTCAACCCGAGGTTCAACCAGTTGCGCTGCTGGGGAAAAGCAGCTCCAGCCAAGCCCAGAAACCTATCTCATTGGTGACGTGAAGTTCACCAGCAGATGTATGCAAGGAGGAGAAGCAACCTACTTCTTGGCTTCCATTCTATGAATTAATAAATAAATCACAAGATAAAGAGTTGCAAGCTCGGTTGGAACCTGTAGACCGGGTCCTGCACCAGTAGCACAGTTGGGTGAATGCTCTTCTAGTAAACGGGAAGGGCCTGGGCTAGAGTTGCAGTCCCAATCGAGGCCAGTTTTCTTTTCTTTCGTTGTTCCATTCTCACGAGGCCAGACTTCTTGCTGGCTGTCTGTGCACATGTTTCAAAAGTCATTGTATGTTGGATAATGTAAATAGTCGATTTTATTTTCAAAATTGTAAATTATTTTTTTCACGAGAGGGGCCGTGACCAGTTATTTATTCTCGTACACAGTTCACCAATTCGGCTAAAGATTGTGTCACTCAATTGTCGAACATTTTTATACATATAGTACACGAACAGTATCAAATAAATATGTCAAAAACCTAAGGGGTAAGTAGTAACACTGATAACCCCTTCCACGCACGACGTACGTCCAGACATTGCTTCCTTATACGTACAAAAGCTCGGTTTTACGTAGCATGCAGTTCGCGTCGTACAAAACCTTCAAAAACTGCAGCGAGGCGCGCGGAAAACACGTACAACGAAGCACGAAAACCGCCGCATCATAGCATTGATTAGTGTTAGCGGGACGCACAAGAACGTGGCAATCTTCTCATTATTAGATTTCCCGGGGTTGCAGCACTAAACGAACATTATTTTACGGTAACGGTGACTATCCTTGAAGTCTCGGATAATTTATTGCTACGTCAAACCATCGTTTAATACATTTTTAATGAGAATAGAATATGCCGTAGCGCAATATATAGCACAATACACACGTAACTTGGTTCTTCTGGTTGAAATTCATGAAATTAAACCTCCGGAGGTTTTGTTTTGACGCCGAGTGGACGAAGAGGTAAGTACCCATGAAGCCATTGTTGTTAAACTGTTAATAATTTAGTGTCAATGCAGTGTTTTAAGTTAAAATCCGCCTATCACGCGTCACGGGTACCTTTTACAGTTCAGTCCGCATGCTAGAGTACAGTTCTTTTTTGGCGTGTTTGCAGCTCGACTGGTGGCAGAATCGGAGGCTAAGTGGACGAAGCGTCGAATTTGTATTGTCAAGCCATATAACATAAGGAATCCTTGGTCCAGATGGGAGAGGCTTTTTAAAGTCCCATGTCTGCGTAGGTCAGTAACGGGATTCGATTTCGCATCTTCTTGGGTCGGAGCCCAAACCCCATAACACAGTTGTGCTTTCCGCTGTTGTTGTCTCTGCAACTTGTGTATTTTGTCGGCTTTACGTCCTGGTGTGAAAGGTCATCCTTAATTTTTCACTCTTACTATTTTGTAATCCATTATTTTTTTGATTTATTTTTATTATTTGCTACTGGTGTGTATACATTCGTCCATGTTTTCAAAACTTTTCTGGGTTCCCGCCAAAGTACTGAAATAAATTTCCCTGAGGTTTTCCAGAGTAGGTGAGGTCAATTTCGAGGCTGTCTATAGTGTCCGCGGCCTATCTTGAGTTCGCTGCAGAATAAACACAGATAATCGATTGTACGTTTTTAGTAGCAGAGGGCCTTGCTGGTATCCAAGATGGTTGCAAAACAATGGCGGCTATCGATTAAAGCCGCCTCCTCCAGGAAGAAGTAGCCGCTCATAAAATACTTGCAGGACTCAAGATACGCCGCGCACACAATACTGCAATTTCAGTCAGGAATATTTTAACACATTTTACAAGTTTTACTTGTTTATTGGGCTTACACAGTGCAAAACAGTACAGTCATATATAATGAGCTTTTAGGTATCAACATGTAAGATAACATTTTAAAACTCGGTGTGTTTAATGTATTTAGAATTAGCTCTATGATAAGTATCGTTTCGTTTTTACTTGTTTACAAGTTGTACAGCTGTCTCAAGATTAGTCTCCAAGTTCAGCTGTTTTTTTTCCCTCACTTTTCCAGGTTTTTACGGAAAAATCTGAGAATTCCCTGAGTTTTCCCTGTATTTGAAACGTAGTTTAAATTCCCCGAGTTTTCCAGGTTGGTGGAAACCCTGTCTTTTGCAGTTAACAGGTTTCACTTTTCCCCAACTATGATACCAACATTTAATTTTCAGAAACCTGTATTTGTGTTCGTGTACTCAACGTGGCCTACAACTGTATTGCTTTATTTAGTCACTCGGTGACGTCACTTCCCGACCAGTAGGTCAAAACAATGGATCTTTAAACAGACAAGGCGTTACTGCAAGTCAGTGCGAAATTTCTTTCGCAGCAGGAAAGAGGTGACGTGACTAACAAACTATCGACTGGAAGAGGTCTTCCTAAATGAGAAGAGCGCTCGCTATACAAGCGCGGAGGGATTTAAGAATTCCGTTGGTTAAAAATGAGCGTTCAGATTCGATAAGAGAACACTACAAAGCTCCTCCACGCATTATACGAATAAAACAGTAATACCTTATACTTCGATTTAAAAAAAGAAGAAATTGTCTGCCCAGTGATTAGGTTATGTTACGATTAAATAACCTCAAAAAGCGTAAAGTTACAAATGATAAGGATAATCACTTTCTACACTTACGATAAGGAAAGCAAATGGATGGAAAGATAATCATGATTACCATATAATTAAAAGAAAGCCTGTTAAAAGAATAACATTAGAGCCATTCCTATTGTGTCCGCGGTGTATCTCGAGTCCTGTAAGTATTTTACGAGCGACTACTTCTTCCTGGAGGGGGTGGCTTTAATCGATCGCCGCCATTGTTTTTGTAATCATCTTGGATATCAACAAGGCACTCTGCTACTGAAAACGTACAATCGGGTATCTGTGTTCGTTCTGCGGAGAACTCAAGATAGGCCGCGGACACTATAATGCGGCTGAAAAGCTACCAAAGTTACCGATGCGCAACTTGGGCTGCTAGAAAAAATATTTGTTGAAAATGAGTTGTGTGTGTGAGTTTGTTGCAGCTATTTGAAAGTTCAGCTTACAGCACTTTAGGGTTTTCTAGGGCAGCCCTATAAAAATCGTGGGGTCCTAGGCCAGCACTCTTGGTCTTCCTTGTATATTCGGTTAAATAATACACAAATCGTTGTGAATTATATACAGGAGAGAGGACAACAAGCCGAACAGCTATAAAAATCATATAGGAATAACGTAGTATACAGTAAGCCACCTTTATGCACTTGCGTTTCGTCGGAGCAGCATGATCCCTGGATTCGAACTGGCAACCCAATTCGTCCCCAGATCACTGAAGTAGAACATTTATCGTATGGCCACTCCTTCACTGGCATAAAGATGACCCACTGAACCCGTTCTTAAGGTCACACTAGCAATGACCAGGGCTCCATTCGACTGAGAATTCATGCAGCCATAGGGCAGTGGCACAACGTAGTATTATTGTATATAACTCTATGCTGGAGCCAGTAAATGGGATAGCTGCAATGGTCACTGGAGGGGAAAAAGAAGGGCGTCGTACTGAAACCAATGCTGTTAGAGCGGATTTCTTAGGCCTATAACGCGCGATTTTTTTCGATTTGTTGGCCGCAGTTGCTGACTTTTTTAAGCAAGTGGAATCTTTTCTTTTCCAATTACAACCTAGCAGCATAAGAGATTGGAGAAAACAACGTTTTTTTAAGCCTATGAAATCCGCTCTCAAAGCACTGCCTTGACTAGAAGTGCCGTTGCTTAACCCTCCATTTTAATCTAGTGCCCCTTGCAGCTATCTCTCTTCTAGCCAATATGACGTCACATGACGCTGCTCTATAGAGCAGTGACATTTGCCGCCATATTGGCACCAGTATTGGTTTTGTAGGGCATAACTACAAGGTGCACTACATAAAAATGGAGGGAAAAACAACGGAAGAGCGGATTTCTTAGGCTTAAAATAACGTTGTTTTCTCCAACAACAAAAATCGCGCGTTTTAGGTCTAAGAAATCACTCTTTTCATAGCATCGGCTTCAGTATGAAACCCTTCTGTTTCTCTCTGCAGTGCCCCTTGCAGCTAACCCATTAAGGATCCAGCGTAGTTATCTATATATATAATTACACAAGATGCGGAACGCTGTCATCGGCAGCGCAGCAGCAATCTCCATCTGCAGAAAGCAGGACATATGATGCCATCTCCGCCATCTACCGACAGAACGGCAAATTATAAAAGTAGCAGCCAAGGCCCGCTGAGATAGTAGCTGCGCCCGGAACGCAACGGCCAGCAGCGCGAACATACGATGCCAATTACCGACCGAACGGCAAATTAAATGGGGGGGGGGAGGGGGGAGGGGAGCGAGACGATGCGGAATGAGCGAGTGAAGCGAGCGACTCCGTTAGTATGCAATAATACTACGTCGTGTCACTGTTCTATAGGCAATGGAGAAGGAAGACAAATAAATACAAAGGCTCATCAAGGCTTAAATAAATAAACAGAAATTGCTGTAAATTATATAAAGGAAAGAGGAAAACAAGAAAGAAAAAAAAACGAAAATCATACATTGTACTTCAATATTTCTAGTGTACGATTTTCGCTGTATGGCTTTGTTTTCCTCTTTCCTTTGTATATTCGGCTCTGATGATATCTGGATAAGGCAGGCTAAACCGAATAACAGAAGGGAAGACAAGAAGAGACGAGAAGTGAAAAGGAAGAGGAGCTTGAGGAAGAGAAGAGGCAGACTAACTCTATACACCATTTGGGTGTGTTTCTGTTATACCTTAATTACCGATTATAAAACCTCTCGAGCAAAGAAAAAAAAAATAAACACCTGTTGCTTGCAGTATAATGTGCAAGGAGTAGGAGAATCGGCAGCGGCGCATTAATACTGGAAGCCTGTTTCTCATAGACCTGAACTTGTTTCCGTAGAGGCAGGCAGGCAGGCAGGCACCCACGCCCTGCGATAAATCCGAGCAAACAATTACTGAGCTTCCTGTGGTGATGAATGATTAGCACACCAGGTAGGCCTATATACAAGTCCCCTCCCAGTCGCTCACCAGAGGTCCCACCAAAAAGGAAATGATGTTGTCTGTCATGGGTTTCATGTGAAAAAAAAAATGCCCAGGTGGTGGGACAAGTTAGAAGTGGCACTATTATAGCGATACACAAGTTGACTCTTTTAAATGAGGTTTTAAAAGGGGCTTGCCACCAAATGACAAGCTGCGGCATATAGCCATTTGCCGATATCTATAGAGCAGTGGCACGACGTAGTATTATTGTATATAACTCTATGCTGGAGCCTTAATGGGTTAGCTGCAAGGGGCACTGCAAAGAGAAACAGAAGGGCGTCATACTGAAGCCGATGCAGTGAAGAGTGATTTCTTAGACCTAAAACGCGCGATTTTTGTTGTTGGAGAAAACAACGTTATTTTAAGCCTAAGAAATCCGCTCTTCCGTTGTTTTTCCCTCCATTTTTATGTTGTGCACCTTGTAATTATGCCCTCCAAAACCCATACTGGTGCCAATATGGCGGCAAATGTCACTGCTCTATAGTTCTGGCTAGCTCTTACTTTCAACAGGCCAAGGAACACACAAATAAATGTATTTTTACGCAACAAACAAGCCGCGTGCCGCCTTAATTACTGAATGTAAAGGTTGGTGCGCCCTCGTGCACCAGGAAGCAAGCGGTAAAGTTACGCCTAACGACATCACGGCCACTTTTTTCTATAGGGTAGTGACACAACGTAGTATTATTGTATATAACTCTATGCTAGAGCCAGTGGAGAGGGTTAGCTGCAAGGGTGACTGGAGGGAAAAAAGAAGGGCCAACTTACTAAATCCAATGCTGTTAGAGCGAATTTCTTAGGCCTATAACACGCGATTTTTTTTCGATTTTTTGGCAGTTGCTGACATTTTTAAGCAAGTGAAATCTTTTCTTTTCCGATTACAACCTAGCAGCATAAGGGATTGGAGAAAACAACGTTTTTTAAGCCTATGAAATCCGCTCTCAAAGCACTGCCTTGGCCAGAAGTGCCGTTGTTTAACCCTCCCCTAGTGCCCCTTGCAGATTTCTCTCTTGTAGCCAATATGACGTCATATGACGCTGCTCTATATATCGACCGTTTTGTAATGCAGATTTTGAACCGCTAGGTAAGTGCCGTCTAGTGACAGTGATATCGTTAACCTTGACCGCTTGCTCCCTGTTGCACGTGGACGCGCCAACTTTACATTCAATAATTAAGGAGGCACGTGGCTAGTTTGTTGTCCAAAAAGAAATTTCTTTGCGCACTCCTTGGCTTGTTGAAATCAAGTGCTTCATAGAACTAAATAATGCTAGACGGCACTATAGATGCTGCAACCTGTCATTCGATGAATAGAGCAGTGACATTTGCCGCCATATTGGCACCAGTATGGGTTTTGGAGGGCATAATTACAAGGTGCACTAC
>JAHWFP010000483.1:57604-90823 GCA_023313725.1 Lithobius niger | reverse complement strand
CGGGAGAAGTGGTGTACTGACCTGCAAGTTACGGAGGCTATGGCCTCGCGCCTCATTCCAAAGAACGACAGCAGCAGACGAACGATCACGACGAAGTAAGTAGTGATGTGGTAGCCTGATAAAAACAGTCGTTCTGAGCCCCTCCAACTCCAGAAAAACTGACTGTCGAAAATTTGCAAGGATATTGGAATGATAAATATCCTTTACTTTGAAATCTAAGCGTACAAAAAAAACGTAAACTTCCCTTGCTTAGCAAGTAAACAAAATTATTGTGCTGATGCGTAAAAACAGATTTACTGGGACAACGAATGGAGACATGGTTGCGAACAACATCATCACCATTTGGGCCTAAATATCATACCTATATGTCAAACCAACAACTAGATGAAATATTTGGTATTCTTTGCCATTCGAGCATAATGAGATTCTCCTCATTCGTCCCACTTGGTTGTTGTTGACTTGTTAACATACAACGTTAGCCCTTGGAATTGTTGATTATCCCTTAAGATTTTCCGTTTTATTTGTCTAGGTTTTCCTGAATTATCCACTCGGTTGGCATATCCATCAAGAACGCGTTAATGAATATCAATCACTGGTTTATCACGATTACGAAGGTGACAAACTACTATACAAAAATGTGTAGGCTACTTCCATGGACACCGGAAACTTTATCAATGCAGAAATAATCTTCCAGGGTAGAAATTAATGTCCCTACTGAAAATACGACAATATTGTCAGTACACATACAAACTACACATCCAAAGATAAGGTTCATTTTTTTATTTTTAGGGTTCTTCGATTTGCCCTACCTTTAAGTCTTGTACACTTTCACCTACGGCAACGATGGCACCAGCACATTCCATTCCAAGAATGCAGGGAGGTTTGGGTGCATCAGGAAAAATACCCAAACGTATGTAGATGTCCGCAAAGTTGAACCCGCACGCCTCCACTTTGACCTGGACTTCATTGGCAACTGGAGAAATGACAGGAAGCTCTTGAACTTGCAGTTTGTCATAACCTCCGTGACCAGTGAGTACTATACACCGAGCCATGGGTAACTAGAAAGTTGAGAATAAAAATGGAAAGTTGAGAATAGAAATGACGGGTAAATGAAACAAAATGGAAAGTTGAGAATAAAAATGGAAAGTTGAGAATAGAAATGACGGGTAAATGAAACAAAATGGAAAGTTGAGAATAAAAATGGCGGGTAATTGAAATAAAAATGGAAAGTTGAGAATAAAAATGACGGATAAATGAAACAAAAGGACGGTAATTGAAACAAAATGGAAAGTTGAGAAAAAAATGGCGGGTAATCGAAATAAAAATGGAAAGTTGAGAATAAAAATGACGGGTAAATGAAACAAAATGACGGGTAAATAAAACAAAATAGAAAGTTGAGAATAAAATGACGGGTAAATGAAACAAAATGATGGGTAAATGAAACAAAATGGAAAATATGAGAATAAAAATGACGGGTGAATGAAATAAAAATGGAAAGTTGAGAATAAAAATGACGGGTAAATGAATCAAAATGACGGGTAAATTAAACAAAATGGAAAGGTGAGAATAAAAATGACGGGTAAATGAAGCACAGCACACAGAAAATGCATGACTGTCTTTGTAAATACAATAGGGGGTTGCAGCAGAATCATAGATAAAAAAGTAGTAAATAAGGAATTCTGAATATCAAAAATAAGGAAAATTAATGAATATTTGACAGAAAATAGCTACAAATAGTTAAGGAATATTAGCTACATTATTAAATAAATTATTTAATAAAAATACAGTTGACAAGACAGCAGTTTGCAGTGTGTCCCGACTGTTTTTTCGCAGGTCGACTAAGTTACATTTTCTTTTAAACCGTCTATAACTCTCTTAACCCTTTGTCGTTCTGCTTCGTACCCAGATGGGCCGTTTTATAAAAGTTACTTAGGTATGTTATGAGATGTGATCGCGCATCGACTAAGGTCGGTCACTGTGCTGGCACGGATGGATTACCAATTCGATTCTCTCTCGCATTCTCAAGAATTTTTTATTAAAGAAACTGTTGAAATAGTTTTTAGCCAAGCTGTATCACCAGTTTTTAGCAACTTGTAATGTACACTTAAGAGTACCCTAAGAGTACACTTAGTAGCCCTTAAAAGGCTGAGGCCAGCTCAGTACGTGACTGCACGAGTACCCCCCCCCCCCCCAGTAGCTGAGAAGTCCCCCAATAAAAAAAATCCTCCCAATAAAAAATTTTTTTACGCTTGATGTCGTTAAAATCAAGGACCACGCTAGTGGTCCTCCCACCAAGTTCAATAATTGTCACACTTCATTGTAACTTCATTGTAAGAAAGTCATTGTTTCATTCCCGCATTGTTGTTGCAGGGCCACTAGCTTTTGATACTTTAACAAAAACCAGAGCTGAGCGTATTTCACGATGGCGATGACAAATACCTATGCAGCGAAACAGCTTGAAAAATTGTCATAAAAGTGCGTGAAGGTAGTTGATTTCAGCTGACTACTATATACTGACTACTGGCTACTAATTCCACTCATATAAGTAATAGTTATTGGTTAAAAACTATTGGTTATCGATTTTTAAACGACGGCTGCGAAGATTTGGCCGCGAGACATGCAAATACGTCGAGACGTCAAGCTAACTCGTATTTAATTAAAACGTGTTTGTGTTTTGTGAAAGGTCATTCCATTTTAGTTTACTGAGGGTGGAGTGGTTGAAAGACGAGTCGTCGTTTGCGTCCGTTTGTGGGTTCACCGTATTTCACGCTAGCCAGGTCGCTTGTGTTTTCAAAGCTTTTCGGAGTGATAGAACTTCGATAAAAGGCTGCAGGGGTAGAATGACATTCTGGGAAGGTATGTAATTTATTTTGAGCGTTTGTAATTTGAGAATTGTTTAAAAACTAGGTAATAGGGTAGCGATATGAATGAAGGTCATTGCATTTTAGTTTGCGGAGGGAGGGGGAGGGGGGAGTTAACGCAGCGTGAATGGCTTAGATATTGGCCAGACGTATAAGAGTTTGCTGAGATGGGATTTCATTCCTTTTAAGTAATTAAGTTTTGTGCGTTTTTATTGCGTTACGTTTTTCTTTTCACGATGTAATTTGGTCGTTGGTGTGTGTTCCCGGTCGCGTGATCCGGAAGTGTCAAAAGTGTTGGTTATTGGCAAAAGTGTTGGTTATCGGCAAAAGTGTGAGGTAACTTGATAACCCACACTTTTTGCGATGACGCACACTTCCGGTGTTGGTTAACGGGATTTAACCAACGGAAATTTAGCATGGCGTTGAGTTAGCGTGACGTCACAGCCGTGGTATAAAATAAGTTACGCGGCAGATACGAATGAAATTAGGTATTTAACACTCTTTTAACACCAATACGTGCTTTTTATGGTTTGGCGTTTGTGAAGGCATTAACTAAAAAGATTGCAATCATTTGTAATGCTTTTTTTCCGTATGTTGGAAAAACGCCACCAGTGATCAAAATAAGCATTACTCGTTATTAGTGTTAACGAGTAACAATGTAAACGGACTGCCAGAAATAATCGGCAACACATCATTGTCGATCAAATGGACGTGCTACTTGTTTGTAGTCGGGCGCATGACTTCGGGCCACTAAGCTTTTAATAAATCCGCAGTCCGCGCTGCTTTGTTGTCGGAAGTTGAATGCAAATCAGCAAACACTTTAATTTGTATGATTGACGTCCTCACTGTAGTAAAACTAAAAAAAAAATCAATATCTCCGTTTGTATTCAATATTTTTGACCAAACTTGGCCAGATAGTAGATAACTGGGCAGTGGCTAAAATAAGATGCCACGAAAAAAAAAACTATAAAAGACGTGATATCTAAAAAGAAAACCCACAAGGGTGAAAGAACCCGCAAAGTTTCAGCCAATCAAAATAGTGATATCAGAGCAAAAAAGGCTTCCACTTAGTTGCTACATTAGTTGCCAAGCTAATCCTACCGACTATTACCTCACACGCTAAATCAAAAACTTGCCCATTGCTACCGATAGTCAGGTCAGGTTTTTTTATTTAACCTTTGATCTGATACTCGGTGGTATTATCTTGGCAACTAATGTAGCAACTTGGTGGCAGCCATTTTGGCTCTGATATCGCTACTTTGATTGGCTAAAACTTGGCGGGTACTTTCACACTTGTGGGTTTTGTTTCACATATCATAATAACTAACCGATTAACCTTTTTACAGAGCTGCTTTATGGCTGGGTCTGGGCGGCTGGATCCGGACAGGAGTGGATGAAAATCGGAATGGAACTGTGCAATGCTATAACTCTGTATCTAATGATCTACAGCATCTAGGCTTTGCTTAGGCTAGCAGAATGATGATTGAATGGAATGTACTTGGACTTCTCGTTCTCAGCTGTTCATGAGTCACTTTGAATTTTGTAAATTCCGGGGGTAGGGGAATTGTTTAGGGTGTTTCAACGTTTGATTTCATTTTATTTTTATTTTATTACATTTCATTCAGTCGTTTCAATAAAATAATATAAAATGAAATAGTATGATGAGAAGACCTAAAAAAAAAAAAAACCCTCGCCCCCTGGATTGGATTCGAGGAGTTCCCTGTGGGCCCGCCTGCACGACTGCCCTGTGCGAAGCCGAGCGGTAACGATATTGCTAATTTGAATAATACCATAACGACTTGCATACAATGCCAAATTACATTAAAACAACGTTTTAAAAAGCCAGCTAGTGCACATTTATACAGTACAATGCAACGTTTCGGGATTTTTCATCCCGTCGTCAAGCAAAAAATATTTTATAGCATTTTGCTTGACAACGGGAAGAACAATCCCGAAACTTCGCATTTTACTGTGTAATGTGCACTAGCTGGCTTTATAAAACGTTGACTACTTTTAGTGCTTTTATTCTTTCAAATCAAAATTACATGAAACACTAAGCATCTGAAGCCATAGGCAGCCTTTAAACAAGCCCCAGTTTCGCACAAGCAATTTTGTACAACGAAGGCCCTGAGCTACGAGCTCGACAGGTTTCGCCTGAAAAATGCAGACATGCTATTGGTTGCGAGGCACGAAGTTTTAGCACTGCCACTACCAAAATACTAATTCAACACTTAGTGGGTTGTTGCACAGTACTGATACTTTCCTGTCTGTCAGCCTTGCCAGCGAAACCGAAAGTAAAGCTTGAACGATTACTCACGCCAGCCCTGCAAGTGTCTGCCGGGAGGCACCGCCATCTGGTATTGAACTTCGTAACCAACTCAGCCGCCGCCGTAAACCGCCGCGAACGCATTTTTATGAGTCAGTCGAACAGCACTTAACATTTTTCGGCGGGGAAAAAATACGGCTAAAGCTGCAAATCTTTAAAGGGACACCCGGCCTGCCTTATAACATTCCGCGTGCCAAATTATAGCTACGCGCAGATCGTCATCCGAGCAATTACAGTGCCAAGGTCGGCTGGGGTGGTAGCTGCGTTCCTCGCATAGCTGCTGTCTCAGTTGGCTTTCTGAATAGTACACGTGACAGAATCAAGTCAACGATTGTGTCGTCACAAACCGGAATGATTCTCGTATTTTAACATGACACTTTATAATTTTCTAGGCCAGTGTCTTCTAATTTTGCTTCGGCGATCTATTGGAATAATTAATTTTAATTTTTACCGCATTAGTCTTTTAGATTTTTGATCTCATGGTAATTTTTAGAAAATTAGTACATGCACACACAGAGATGAAACGTCATGATTATTGTAAGCGCGCAAAGCATCATATACTGCGGGACGCAGTAAATAAAGTTAACAATATCAACAGAAAATCTCCAAGACGTCACTTTTTAAAACGGATTTTTACCAAGGGATTGATTAACGGTAAGGAAATGGGCCTTTGGGGCCATACTTGATGTGAAGGATCGAGAAAAATGGCGCTTGGAAGACTGTCCTTTTAAGCTGTAATACATTAAAATAACACTAAACAATCATAAAATTACTTGCAACAATTGTCTCTAATGGCGAACTGCCTGACTGTCTTATATGTTTCATAGTTTTTAAAACATGTTCTCATGCTATCATCTTACGAGCGGCGCGCCATGTATTTGTATGGTCATTAGCAAATAACTGCCTGTTTGAACTTGTTCAGTCGAACTTTTCCCTTAGGCGGTCACAGTTTAAAGTCAAACAACACTTTTGTCAACATAATTTTGTTAAAAATTCATATGGTCACTTCCTGATTGAACTATGGAACTCTTTGCCTGACAATGTTGTAGGTGCCACTTCAGTGGTTTCATTAAAAATAGACTTGACAATTACAGTCAAGACGACATGAAGTTTTTCTATGAGTGAGGATAATTGTTGATCAAAGCTAAAATAACTCCAACAGCATGTTCCTTCTTGTTTTTTTGGTTGGTTTGACTGTTTTTGCTACATGCTTTATTAATTTTTAGTTCTGCTGTGTTTTTTTATGCTTTAAATTAATTTTTGTTGTTGGACTTTTTGCCTTTCATAGTTTTCGCGAAGCATATTTTTTGTATAGTGGATATTTTCTGTTACGTGTATTATCACCTTCCCATTTAGGGAAACTGATAACAAATGTTATTTATAAATAAACTAGCGGAGTCGCTCATTCCGCCGCGTTCCGCTGCGCTCGAGGAGATTTCTTGTTGCAACTCATGTGGTGCTGACAGACACTCCGAGCAAAAATTATCAAACAAATGTTCAAGGAAGTGATCCGAATAATGTGCGCGTTTTTCTTAGGTTGTCAGTTCATAATACTAATGATAAACAAAACTAAAAATGGTCAAATAAGTTCAGTGTAGCATTAGTGTTTCACGTGTTTTCTTTTATCCAACGTGCGTTCTTTTATACAACGTAGAAAGTCGGTCATTTCCACTACTGAATAAATATTTATCCTACAACTTACTAAGAGTGTTTAAGAAAAAGTGCTATTTCTGGTGACAAACGCTGATTTTCGTTCGCTTCGCTCACTCAATCAGTGCAACCTTAGAAACGTAATCACCACCACAGCCGACCACCATGAACCAGACAGCAACAGAAAATGCCACGGTTTCAACGTAAGTTAGGCCTACACAAGACACTAACTCGTTCCCAAAGCTGGCCATGTTTTACCACAAATAAGGCGGGGACTGGCCGATGGCCTTACGTAAACACTAATGCTCGAATATTCTTGTTTGAAATGATACAAACACTTCCAGCAAAAATTATCAAACAAATGTTCAAGGAAGTGATCCGAATAATATGCGCGTTTTTCTCAGTGCATCAGTTCATAATACAAATGATAAACAAAACTAAAAATGGTCAAATAAGTTCAATGTAGCCGTAGTATGTTTCTTTTTTTTTTCATTTGCCAGTAGCCCCTCTCCCCCTCCCCTCCACAAAAAAAAAACGGTAAATTCCTCACATTTCGTTGTTTTTTCGTGTGCAGCAAGTTTCATCATTGATACCATTTGCTTCATTTCGATCGATTTAGCCGAAAATTATCCGCCAACCGGCCGAATTTATACTTGTTGGCTGGTGTGGTGGCCAGAAAATCGGTGGTTTGCCATAATTTAGCAGAAATGTCTGTTAAGCCGGCCGGAAATAACGAAATAATGCGGCTGAGGGGTATAATTTAAGGCTTGAATTAAGCAAGCGCAGGCTTGAATGTACCTACCAATCAACTGTGGTAATTCGGGGTACAAATACTTGGTAATCCGCCAATAATCTGCATGTATTCCTTTGTGATCATCAAGGAATCGTTGTAGTATTTTAGTTCGGCTGTATATTCATGGTTATCTTCGGTAATCCACGATTCCACGTTATTTCCAGATAATACGAGGTAATCTGATAAGAAGGAACCTCAGAAAATCGGTAGCAATCCATAGATAATCCGAAGTATTATATGCAGTACTCCAATAAAATAAATTACTCATGTTCTAGTGACTCTAGTCCATTATTCCGCAGTACTGTTTGTAGTAATGCAGTAAACTGAACTTGATCCAGTAATCCTTTTAGTAATCCAGTAATTCGAAGTATAGGCCTACCACTCAATCTAAGCTTGGCAATCTTCGTCATTCGAGTTAATATAATGGTAAATCGGTGTTAATCCTGCTGCAATACACAGACATGCATTTCTGTAAATAACGGTAAATAAATTTCTGTTATTAACGGTAAAATTGGAATAAGCCATCGGCGAAAAATCATAAACTGGAAATAACGTGGTACAATTAGCCAGCCATCTTTTTGGGCTTATATTTCGTACAAGTGACGTGAACGATGCCATGAGTAATGAATGTCACTGCATTACATTTGGCCAATTTTTAGCATTGAATAGTTTTAGCACATTAAGATTTCCTTTCTTAAGCGTCGATGGAATGCAGTATTGCCGCAATTTTCCTATTCCATGATGCATCAACAGTGAGTGTCGCGTGACGCTTGAAAATGAATATCAAGTTGATCGCTTCAAAACACCAAAACGCGCCCGTTGCTTCACCTGCTCCATAATAATTGTAAATGCGCCTGCATGCGAAATGTTGAGCATAGGAAAGGCCCTTCCTTCAAGCACCGAGTCAAGACTTCGGTTCGTACATTGTGTGAATATCTGTTGCTGTACAAGGGTTGGTTCGGTAGCTGAAACCGAAACCGAATTTTCGGTTTTTTACTCAAAACCGAAACCAAAACTGATTCGGAATTTGTGTCGGTTTTTCGTGCGGTGTTCAAAAAATCAAAAAATTGATCTGTTTTTCTAATTTTTTTTTTAATAATTATCATTTTGTACGTATAAATGACAGTCATTAAAACGAAAATAGTAGAGGAAAATGGTGCCACAGCTAGGCCCATGGTCTATGACGCTGCTGAAAGCGAAAGCAGGAGTGAGTTAGACGCTAGTAATACTAATGTTACAAGAAAACAAACTGGTTTGGGTGGATGGTGGCAAAAACCGATACCGAAACCGAAACCACGGTTTTGTGGGCATGAAAACCGAAACCGGAACCGAAGTTGAAAAAAAAATGAAACCGACCAATCCCTATGCTGTACATTTCTAGTCCATTCACTACTGAATGGCCAGTGGCGTCAATACGGTTTTTAATGATAGGGACAACTTCTGGCCATCGCCCTTTACGCCTCCCTGATAGAAAATGGACCAGTTTGTATT
Organism: Lithobius niger; assembly: GCA_023313725.1. NCBI lineage: Eukaryota > Metazoa > Arthropoda > Chilopoda > Lithobiomorpha > Lithobiidae > Lithobius > Lithobius niger. The sequence goes on along the minus strand of JAHWFP010000483.1, from coordinate 81,702 downwards.
TAAAATGTACGATTCTTTTTCTTGCTTTACGAAAAAGCAAGAAAAAAAATTGTAAAGAAAATATTGAATAAGTAGATTTCCCAAGGATTATAAACACCCAATCGGTTCAGGGTCCGTATGAATAATAATAAATTCAATTTTCCCTGCAAGTACGCATGGATGGAACCGGAAGGGGAGTGAGCCACTAACACCGATCCAGCATGACAGTTAAGAAGAACGAGAAAATCAGATGGGCCGTTTGAGAAAAGAGTGTAGATTTTCCTTGGATAGCCTACAACGAAACAAGGCCAAAGAGGGAGCATTGAAAGTATCAAAACCCAGGACATTCCAAATTAGGGCAAGGTCGGGGCCAGATCGAAAAAAGCTAAAATGACGTAAAGTTGCTGGTGGAGTATCTGATAGGTTAAGATAAGGTCGAATCTCATCCTTCGAAGTTCGAGTAATTCAAGTCCAAGAAGGTCGAGACGAACACGGAAAGGTTTGTCAAGGAGGCCTGGGAGCCTCTTAGTGAAGCGTCTCTGGAAAGCTTCAATCGAGTCAATGTCACCAAGAAGGTAAGGCGACCAAACAGGAGTTGCATATTCTAGTATCGCCCGGTATCGGTCGGACAAATACTGTAAATGCCCACACATGTGTCACGTTGTGGAGGGAGGCTACCATTGGGGGGGAGGGGGGGGGGGCAGCAGGCACTTTTATTCCAACCGTCGAACCAGTATTACGATCCTCGAAAAGAATCTGTTTTAATGGAATTTGTCTAAGTTTTAAAGTAATGGTTTTTCTTGACTTACAAAGGCAAAAATGGTAAACAGGGCAAAGGGTTGGGGAGGAGGGGAAGGGCACATGCTCCAAGTGCCTCACTGTGTACACAGCCGAAACCAATACCAATACTTGGGTTTTCAAGGCGACCTTTGAAGACAATTGTAAGGCTCATTGCACATTAAATTATCACAATTACCCAACGATTTTTTTTTGTTCTTCACTAGTCTATGCAATTTAAATATCAGTTGTGAACTACATTTATTTCAAATATTTACTGCCTTTTTCTTTTTTTTTCTTTTTTTTTTTACAGTCACCTAAGATGATTATTGTAGTTGTCCGTATCGGAAGCAAAATAATGATCAACAGCATTCCTTCCACCTACGGACACACAGGGCCTTCGAAAGCCCCAAGCAAAAACTCAACCAAACTCATCGAGTCTGGAGGCAGAGCGGAGTTTGCTCATGGACATTCTGTGTGTTAACGGTACCAAACTGCCTTCAGATGGTTGAGTTTGGTTGAGTTTGGATTGGTACTTAAAGAAGGCACCCAGAGAAGGAGGAGGTAACACCACGCTGAACAGTTTTTGCACAGCTGCCCCTTTCGGCATGAATGGCTGCACTGCACGGCGTCCCTCTCTCTATTGAAACATTGTTGATTGCAGAAATGCTTTCGGCTAATAAACTAATTTTATTAATTTATAATCTTAGTACGATTAGTATTATCGGCTCATGTTTAACTGCATTTCATCAGTCACACTACGTACAATGACAAATTTCAAGTTCATTACAAAGTTCACTAAAAAATCTCATTTTTCAACGCTTTTCTTGCATTGAATTTAGTTTTTTTCTAAAGTAAGGCTTTATACAAGGAATTCATGGCTGCGTGTGAATCCTGTTTAATTAAATGAGTTTCGAGTATAGGCTCCGTTTGACTGAACCGTTGTGCCTTTGTGTTGTGGAAGTCTACAGCGTTGGGGAGTAAACTGTTGAATGGTTTCCATTCGAATAAAACTTTAAATATTAATACCAAAGGAAGTGAAACTTATTCTTTTTTTCTAAAACTTGGAAAAGGTGAGCGTCCTTCATTGTTAGTAACAGATAAGTGAAAAATCCGAACTAAGTTCGGGCATGCAGCAGAAGCGAATCTTCCGCTAACACCGGGTTTTGAATTGTTGGAATGCGCTTCCGGCTGCTGTTGTCTCTGCAGGTTCGTTGGCATCCTTCCGTCAAATGTTGGAAGAGTGTAATCTTAATAAATATTTTCGTAGATTTTAATTCTAATTGCTCTTTTGGGGGTCAAAACAGAAAAATATGTGCTGCTTTCTCGGGGTATTGGATTTTGTTCCATTGCATTTGTTGTGTCGTTGTGTGTTTTTACATTTTTGGCCAAATGTTAGTGGTCTTTGCTTTAGAAACTTTTTGGTTCCCTTTTCCCTTTCTTGGAAATAAACATTTCACTTACTTACTTACTTACCCCCCCCCCCCCCAAAAAAAAAAACCAAAAATCAGCCGTTCGGAGAAGGTGAAGTTTTAATGCAATTTTTGACTATACCTTTCATTTATGACAGCATGTGACAGAACGTTTGGGGTACTTCACGAGACGTTATTGGGTACTTGTTTTGGATATTCTTGAAAAGTTCCATCGCGTCCGTCATGTCATGTCAAGGATGCCAACCACCCACCTCCCCAAGACTCCCTCTCCCCCAGCTTCGGACTGGGGAGCAAAGGGCGCCTGTGCCATTTATCAAAATGACCGGTGAGGGGCGCTATGCATTTTACAGGAAACTGATGAAGTGATGGTGCCTCTAAACGTAGGGGTTTGGGGAAGCGCTCTAAGCTCTCCAAGCACATTCAAAATCTGAGGTCAAGCTCAAAATTTTTTGCTAATTTTCATATTCTGTCGTCATTTCTGGTTTCAGGAATGCATTCTTCAACACACATCTTATATTTCAAGTAATACTATTATTTGAAATTTTGGAGTGGGTTGGGGAGGAAGGAGGTGGGGGGGGGGGCAGTTTAAACAATGTGTTAAAACGTAAGTAAAGGGAGGTAGAAAATAGAAGGAAGTTGTGCCTGGCAGGAAAGGTCATAGGCGGACAGGGAATTCAAAACCATTCGTTTTTCTTAGTGAAGAGGAGAAAAAATGAGACTACCAAAGGGGCGCCGTAAGTATTGTAAGCTATGGGGCGCCTGTACCATTGGCACAATGGCCTGTCCGAACCTGCTCTTCCCCCCCCCCCCACCCACCACCTGAAATTACCTCCTTTCTTCCTCTTCAACCCCCAACCCCATCCTCAAATCTTCCAGCCTCGAACGATTTTTCGTGATCTACAAAAAGGACCACGGGGAAATAATGATTAGGCAATAATTAGGGCAACGTAGTTGTAATGCTGTGTAATTATTACACAACATTACAACTACGTGGCACTGCGTGTATATAGCTTTCACTACCTCGTGTTGCTCATCGTCCTTTCAGAGCCTAGCAAATTATGATCACATTAGGAAACTTAAAAAAAAATGTAATATCCGATGACGTTTCTGTAATTACCTACGAGTCACTATACAAATGCTATAGCCTCATTTAATTTTATTATTTTTTTTTATTACGGCGACAGGTGCATATTCTATACGACCGTAGTCTAGTGAACATCATTTTAAGGAGTTTTATGAATTCACCAACTGTTCACAAAGATTTACTAACGCTTAAAAAAATTAAGGGGGAAAAATTAAGGGAGCAGTAACGTGTAAAGTTACGAAAAAGTTCTAACAGTCACTATTTAACCCATTTGAAACGGCAGGAATCCCGTTTTTCCTATAATTCTTCCTAATTTCAACAACTTGCATTCAAGGGGGGGGGGGGGAGATGAGGCTTAATGGCGCGTCGACAGCTTGGTCATTAGCGCCAACCTCAGTCACAGTGCAGTGGTCCGGGTTGCCACTGCACCACACATTACAGAGATATTATTCAAACCCCTAATCTAAATCTTGTCATACATCTGTACCTCCTGCAAAAATTGAAAAACACCGGACAGGAGGACAGACTTATCGCCCAATTGACGCACAATGTCACCTTGGTTACATTCAAGGTGTCCGGACCCACTAACAACGGCAATGTGAAGTTCAGCAGAAATCTCAGCTATCGGTTGTGCTCCCAGGAATTTTTGCGTAGGGGGGGGGGATAATTTACAGGAATTTAAGTCCCTTATATCGTTTAAAAAATCAACTTTCAGGTTATTTTTCAACTGTAATAAATTCCTTCTTTCCCTACTTTTAAACAAGTTTTAAAAAACGGCGGTTTAGATGATAAAAACACGTGAAGCATTACACATTTAAAGGGATATACCTCCCAGCGCCATTTTTCTCGATCCTCCACATCAAGTACGGCCCCCAAAGGTCTATTTACTTACAGTTGGTTTTTCCCTTGCTAAAAATCCGTTTTAAAATGAGGCGTCTAGGAGATTTTCTGTTGAATATTACTAACTTTAACTTTATTTACGTTCGTCCCGAACATAAATGATGCATCGCGCGCCTACAATGACCTTGGAGGTTTTATCTGTGTCTGCGCAGTGTTAATTTTAATCGTTTGCTAGTAATTACTATGAGATCAAAAATCTAGAAGGCTAATGCAAAAAAATTAAAATTAATTATTCCAATAGATCGCCGAAGCAAAATTACAAGACACTATTCTAGAAAATTATAAATTGTGATTTTAAAATACAAGAATCATTCCTGTTTTGACGACACAATCAATAGGTTCAATCTGGCTGGACTAATAGGCGCAATGCGAATTGAGACAGTAGCTACGTTTTTCGCTGCGAGGAACGAAGCTACCGTCTCACTTGACCTTAGCTGTGGCAAATACGCGGATGTGATCGTCGAGTAGGTGTTGTGAGGCAGGCCGAAGGTTATAAGGCAGGCGGTATGTTGCTTTAAGTGGCAAAATCACCGACTGAAAGTAGGTAGAGTTTGGCAACGTCTATCGCTATACCTAGTACTATCTAGCAAATGCTTGCACTAAGCGAAGGAATGTACAAAGACATTTCTTTTAACGACACAAACAAGCCATGACCTCCTTAATTATGGTGTGAAAATTTGGTACGTCTTCGTGCACCTGGGAGCAAGCTCTAAAGGTTAACAATATCACCACCGCTAGATGGCGCCATGGTTTTTTCGTTCGCTTTTCAATCGGTGCCACTTTAAACGCATAAAACAGCAAGGCACATTGTATTTCGGAGAAATAAAAAAAAAAGTCTTCATTATTAAAGGAGAATTTAAAAAAAATTGAAAAAGTGACAAACACAACACTGCAGGGCGTCCGTAGCCCCAACGTGACGTCATCCTGCTGTCTCATGTTCGTCCATTTTTTTATTTTTTGAATTCTCCTTTGATAATAAAGATAATTTTTTATTAATAGTAGTAAGAAGTTTATTACGACGGCTCGAAGTTCCTGGTGAACTTGTGTGTGCCGAATAAGGTAGGTACAATATATGGCTCATGATAACAATAATATGGAGGTAAATATAGAACACATTATTTGTTGACAAGTAGTATTTTGAACATAAATCCATAGTAGGAATCAGAAACATAAATAAACACAATGTAACAGTTTAAGTACAAAACAAAACCAAAAAAAAATAATAATAATAATATATCTATGTAAATACAACTATATTAATAAAATTTTTTTTTCTTTTTTTGTTTAAATTAGACCGAGTGTTTATCGGGCATTGCTTAATCGATTTCTTGATTAAGTAAGAAGTAGTCGAATAGTTTAACTTTAATCTCAGTTATCCCATCAATTTGGAGTAGTTCAATCGGGATTTCATTAAATATAGAAGGAATTTTGTATTTGTTTGTTCGTTTGCCATATTGGTTCTTGGCAAAGGGCACTTCATTTCGATATGTGGTTTTCCTGAAATAATTATTCTTTATTGCTGAGCTTAATTTGTGGTCACAGTTAAAATAGTTTTTCAGAATTACAACGAAATCTCTTAAGTTGTTTAATTTTGAGTATTTTTGTTTTTCTGTAATGTAAGGTGGCTTGATGTTTTATCCATTTAATGTTTTCCGCGCATTTTTCCGCGCATTTCAAGACAATCCCCATGTCCTTGCAAAGTCGGGGAGCCGCGCTATATCAATTGGGGGGGGGGGGGGGGACCCCCCCCCCCCCCTCTTCCTTGGTGTGCCACTGCTGTAATTCGATTTATTCTAAATAATCTTCCAACTCTGCTGTGGTTTCCCGATATGTACCATACTTTGTTGCAACAGTGACATTTGCCGCCATATTGGCACCAGTATGGGTTTTGGAGGGCATAACTGCAAGGTGCACTACATAAAAATGGAGGGAAAAACAACGGAAGAGCGGATCTCTTTGGCTTAGATTAACATTGTTTTCTCCAACAACAAAAATCGCGCGTTTTAGGTCTAAGTAATCACTCTTCACAGCATCAGTTTCAGTATGACGCCCTACTGTTTCGCTCTGCAGTGCCCCTTGCAGCTATCCCATTAAGGCTCCAGCATAGAGTTATATACAATAATACTACGTCGTGTCACTGCGCCATAGCTTGGCAGAGTAAAATCGTCCAATACGGCAATTAACGGAACAATGACAAGCGCACCGTAGCCTAAAATTGAAGCAATTCACCTATAAAACACTTAAGTTGTTTCAACCGACTTAATTTTTTTTAATGCGTCTAAGTCAACATCACGTGTACACACTTACTTGATCACTGGGCGCTGCCATCTTGTTTACGTTAGCTGGGCCGGCTGGGCTACCGAATGGTGATAAAGCGCCCGTGAAATCGGAGTCTGCAGCTTGCACCAGTGTGGGTCAAGGTCGAAATGCAGGCTTTCTCTCTTTCTCTATGTCTGTCTGGTCTATTTTTGTACCAAAGCAGCGTAACTACGTTTGCATTTCCCCGGCTGTATGGCTTGGTCGTGTACAAGCAAACGTCGTAAAAAGGGATCTGACGTCATGTAATCAACGAAACCATGTGATCGTTGGCAAATGAGAAAGATCATTAAACTGTGAAAAGCGGACTTCCGGACAATTGCGTTAGCTTGTTTTTATGGTTTTTCAACCTACCGAAACGGTACAACAACGCGAACGTAGCGGCTTTTTGTGTAATTTGGTAGCCGACACACAACCACGTAAATGTGCGTAATAGGGGCTGTATCTACCCCCTCCCCTAGAGCTAACATTTCATTTGATTTATGTTGCGTACATTGTTGATGGAGGGCATCGAGGGGTGGGGGGGGGGGGGGGGGAGCCCCCTCCCCACCTGCCAATAAATCGCCCGCGTAAAACACCCTCAAGAAATAAACGCCCCTAGGGAAAAAAAGCCACTAGGGGAAAAAATCCACTAGGGAAAAAACTCTCCCGTGGGGATTCCTTTAACAATTGTGATTTCTAACTCGTATTTTATTGTAATTTACCCTTTTTTTGAAGTATCCAGTGATAGCGGTAGAGCTGGGCCAGGATGGGCCATGATCCCCCAAATATTTCACGCCCCCCCCCCTGCCGCCCTCCCCCCCGCTAATTCCAACACTCAGATCACCACCAGAAAATAAATAGCAAAAAAAAACTTCCAAGCTAATCTTGAAATCAAATTAATAAACTGAGCTTTTTTAAAATTTTATTTATTTATTTATTTTTGTAGCAACTTTGCAATATATGTGTAGCCTATTGTATTTTGTGTGTTTATGGGGCGCATTTTGCAAAAAAAAAAATGGACTGCATTAAATTGAAGCTTATTCGTTACGTTCTAGTTGAATTAAACGAAATAAAAGTGCAAATGCGGTTGAATTAAAAAAAATTTTTGGCCTACTCTGTTTCCAGGTGTGTCCTCTGTTGTGTCCGCCCCCCCCCCCCGAAACAATTCAGTCCTGACGCCGTCACTAGCACGATCACATGTTTGTATTTGATTTAATCAGCTTTGTAATACTCTACAAAGAGCTAAGTGGAATTTCCCACGCTAGTAAGAATAAAGAGACCTACGCAGAATGCTGATTTGGCCTAACCTAATGCTGCCAAATGCTGATTTTTGGCCTAATCTAAATAAAACTGTCTGCACAAAATGGGTTTGCGCAGAGGTAGATGTTCTATAATATGTCCCTACTCCAAAACATAATGATGCCACCTTGGCACACTTGGGGAATTCAAGATGGCGTCCAAAATGGTGACAATAAAACTGTTTTTTGCTTCTAGCGTCTAAACCATTCATCCGATTGAAAATTAACCGTTTACTAATTATGTTTAGAATAAAATTTTCTTCAAAAAAGGTTCTATTCATATTTTTGATAAAACTAATCCTTCTTGCCGAAATTCGTATTTAAGTTATTTTAGGCCATTAACGCATGTACAATTCTTGACTTTAAACAGCTGCAGTACCCGTTCTAATTCGGATAAATGGCTTGATTAGGCTTAGATGGAAGATGAAGATGTATATTTTCCAACAAGGTTAATTAAAGCGATTTATATTAATTAGGAGCTAAGCTACGGCAGTTTGCATACGTTGTAGCACTGTGCTTTTCGCTCTATTTTACCACATGTTCCATCGTTAAACTGCTGCACCGTCCGTTCTAATTCAGATAAATGAACGTGATTAGGCTTACATGAAAGATGAAGATATATTTTCCAACAAGGGTAATTAAAGCGAGCTAAGCTAAGCTATGGCAGTTTGCATACGGCAGTTCGGATAAATGGACGTGATTAGGTTTAGATGAAAGATGAAGATATATATTTTCCAACAAGGGTAATTAAAGCAATTTATATTAATTAGGAGCTAAGCTACGGCAGTTTGCATACGTTGTAGCACTGCACTTTTTGCTCTATTTTACCACATGTTCCATCTTTACACTGCTTCACCAACCGTTCTAATTCGGATAATTGGACGTGATTTGGCTTTGATGAAAGATGAAGGTGTTTATTTTCCAACAAGGGTAATTAAAACGATTTATATTAATTAGGACGCTTTACCTACGTTGTAGCGCTGTGCTTTTTGCTCTAATTTACCACAAGTTCCAACTTTAAACAGCTGCAGTACCGGTTCTCAGTCGGATAATGGACGTGATTAGGCTTAGATGAAAGATGGAGATGTATAACAATAGTAATTATAACAATAGTAATTAAAACGTTTTAAATTAATTAGTATGGCCGGCAGGCAGTGCTTATTAGTATTCGTTTGCGCACGAGAAATTAAAAAAACTGGACCGGAGGCGGAGGAACGGCTAACAATATCAAAATGTTACGATGCTAGAACATCTAACAATGGTGCAACAATACGCGAGGCACAGAAGATCGGATTATAGCTCACTCGAATAAATTGCAACGATGCTCGGGTGTGGGGAAAGTAACATTGTCGTGGTATCTTCTTTATTACCGTTTCAATTCTTTGCCGAGAACCAAAATGACATGGTCTTGATTTTCGCTTAAATCTTTCTGTTTTAAAACATAGGGCATGAAATCTTTAATTTTGAGGCCTGCGGCCGACATGACTGAATGACTTATTTTCTTCTTCAATGCGGGCTTCGGGAAGCCAGATTAATTGTTTCTGCGATTGTTTACATGATACTGCATCTGCCTGCAACAATACAGAATCCACTATCCATCGATACATGCTAAATCTAGACATACGCTAGTGTGTTGCCATCAAATAATGAACTTAGACCAAAGCTTGGGCAGAACCTAAACAGAAATACGCATTTCTAATGTTCCTTTTTTTCGCAAACAAAAGTGGGTGGGCAGTGGACATACCATACACAACAACAACAAACACCAAATCGTACCACTTTCAATAATAGAGCCAAACGAAATATTGAAAGAGCAAAGAGAGAAAAGCGTCGAACAGGTATACTTCACGCGGAAATCGCTCGCTTTGCTCGCTCAATCCACGAACCTCCGTGCTTTAGAAACGCAAATGTTTATCCAACCATAAGTTTTAAAAGGGTGTGGAACATCTACGTTTCTTAAGTGTTTGTGAAGTCATGACTGATCATAGTTTAATCAGGCAAAGTTTAGTTTGGAAGTTCAAAGTTTGTACAGGCAAACGTTCTTTCTGATTATTTTCTGGATGAGTAAACCTAAAAATAGATTGTTTTGAGCAATGTAGATGAATGCAGACATTCTGAGGAATGGGTTGAACGAACTGTGACGGCTTAACATTCCTGACAAACAAACCGCCTTGAATCAAGCTATTAGTTACGTATTGAGATGATCTCGAAAACGAAGCACGCCACAAACGGCCTAAATAGACGACATATTTTGCACCGCATTACATACAGATCTTAAAATTGGTTTTGTTTCAACTGATGAGATGCTTGGAAAAAGAACTGGACACACAGATCTGGTTTTAAAAGGGTGTGAAACATTCGCGCCTCTGAAACACGGAGGTGCGTGTAGTGAGCGAGCAAAAAAGAGCAATTTGCACCTAAACAAAACCGTTGCAGTGCGCTTCTCGTTTTGCGCTCAATCTTTTATTTAGCGCTACTCTCAACTTTGTAGGAGCCTTACTTCCGGAGGAGTAGGCGTACAAACGTGCAAACAAACAAACATCCTGATGATACGTTTTGAATGATGTTGATACGCAGAAAAAACTAAACAGAAAGAAAGTTTGCCTGAACAAACTATGACGTCGTAAACTTTTCATGAACAAGCTGTGACGTCATGAAAATATACTTTGATATTACTAGGAGGCGCGCCCCCCCCCCCGTATATTGTTGTCATTTCCAATTTGCATGAAAATACTGTGAATTCCCTTCAGCAATCGCCGAAGTTTTCATTATATTTAGTTAGATCTAGGGTTAATATAGGCCTAGACCCCGTTTGTATGAAAATATTGTGACTGGGGAAAAAACATCAGGTCATCAGTACTGTGCCTCATTGTTGAAAAGACAGTTGGAATCATTACACTATGCAGACAATTCAGTTGGAAAGACAGACAAATAAATGAAGACTGCACGAATATAGCCAGTCCATGGCTATGAGACCTGTAGGAATTTTGAGGTGGACTAGGTTTCTCTTCATCCTGTTAGGACATGCCTAAAGCATGGAAAAAATCTTGGGTAGACATCGGGCAACCCGGGCAGAAATTTTATAGGCGGCCATTTTGTTTTTAGCATATACGCTCAGTGGCTAGTAATGAATTCATCATATCCTGCACTTGTAAGTGTGCTTAGATGAATTCTGGCTTGTTGTTTTGGATTCTTCATACCGTTTTCAATGGTGTAAGGCTATTTTTATTCATCCTGCAGCATTAACTGTATGTTTTACACGAAAAAAAAACACAAAAGTTTACGAAATAATGGAAAAGGTGACAATATATTGAAGTATGAACATTAAGGCCGCCCGCGCACTGAGCGACTTGGCCGCGCGGCCAGGTTGCTGCAGCCAATGAAAATGATTAGTGCGTGGATTGACATAAACGGTAAGCATTCTCATTGACTGCAGCGGCCTGACCGCGCGGCCAAGTCGCTCAGTACGCGGACGACCTAAAATAGCATTACATACATTAAAATAAATCACAAGCTAAACACAATGTTAAAATTTTCACAGTCACTATTTTACACATGTTTCCTGCATTTGCAAAAGGGCATGCACGAGACAATGTTTTTGCGGCACCTACACCGTTTTGTATTACAGCTTTTGCAAGCACAGGTAAGAAGCACATCACCAGGCAGCTCATTAATGTCGTGTTGGATTGGAGCACACAAACTGCATTGCTGGCTACGATTTTCCTTTCATTGGGGGCAAAGCGTGATAAAGTTCTAGATGGACCTAGGGCTAAAATGCCCAAGGAACATAGTCCTGCAAAGCAGCCTGAAAATGCGATCCACCTGCTGGATCAAAGTCGCCTTAAGTTCCAAAATTGAAGTTGCAAGAAGGGATAATTATAGCTGGAAAGCATATGTGGGTCCATTAACCATATATATATTCACATAGGAAGCTATGATTTGAGCCTATTCCCATGATTTTTGGTGGTGTAGTTTGACCTGTAGAGAGACAGACGAAAGCATCCCCAGAACAACAACGACAACAAGAAGCAGAACAAGAAGTTGTCTATTTGGCCCCGCTCTGGATCTCGGCTTTGGCTGGACCGAATTTCACCATTTTTGGACTGTAGAGAGGCCTTGACTAGTCGAGGCTGGATTCCAAATTTGGTTTTAAAATGTTCACTTTTGACGGCGTTATAAGCTCTCAAAGTTGAGATTTTAACACAGAGACCCTAGGCTGACCCTTACTAACACTGGCTATCGCCAGTGTTAATTCCTGGTTTGGTTGTGTCACTATACTTCTTGCACCAACTTGGCTCCAATATTCTGTGGTTGAAGGGGTAAGGACATCTTCAAACTAGCAACGGGCTTAAAACTTTCTACCAAAGAAATCCATACCTACTGCATGGTATTTCTGGTTCTGGCAGGTTAGAGAACTGTAGATTAGCAGAGAGGCAACTGATCATGACTTGTAAAAGGAAGGCTACCGTCGGAGTAATTCGCACTGTTTACCAGTCTTAAAGGGCAAATACATCCATTTTGACATGCATGCTTTACTTTTGGATCACTTACACAATAACTAAACACAAGAACTGCGGTAAGAATACGTTATGTACGTCCGATACAACAATTTAATTATTGCATCACCAAAACACGATGCGGTGACCGCCATTGTTTTGCTGGAACGCGCAGAAATTAATGCCGACTGATATCACTCTTCGATTTCGACTCGCAGCCGATTGAGATAATTCTATTGGCTGTGACAGCTCGAGCGTCTTACGGCCTTAGCTGGCCACCACAACTGTCGGCAGGTAAGGCCGTCGGACGCTTGAGCTCTCACAGTCAATAGAGCTATCTCAATCGGCTGTGAGTCGAAATCGAAAAGTGACACCTGTCGGCATTAATTTCTGCACGTTCTAGCAAAACAATGGCGGTCTCCGCGTCTTGTTTATTATTTATTGTTCCGTTGCTTTATTTTACTATTCATTGTACTTGTTTCATAATTTTTATTCTATGTGGTTCATAAGGGTAAACTTATCAGGTAATTTGTTTGATTATTTATTTAATGACTTTATTTGTTTATGTTATTGGTTTATTTTGCATTTTGTGAATTGACCTTGTTTAGTTAATTCAGTTTAACAGTTAGGTATTATTTATTTATTTACATTTATAAAGTTTTATTTATTTATTAATTATTTAGTTTGTTGGGAGTATTTAATTGATTGAATATTTATTTATTTGGTTGCCTGGGGGTTTGACCGTGTTGCAGCAGGTGTGAAGAGAATATTGGTGTGTGAGGTGCTTGGGCTGCTGGGGAAACTGCTCTGCATGGTTTGTTGTTGCTTAGCAACAGTGGGAGGACCCAAGTTGTAATGTGGTTGCAGTTGAGAATGCCCAGTATGACTGGGTGAAAGCTCCTGTTTTTATCTGTTTTTTTTTTTTTTGTGTGGAAATTTTCTGACTTTGGAGGCTATGTTTGGAGGCCATGGCACCGGAAGGCTAGAGGGACAATTTTGCTAGGTAATTCTAAGCAGAAATTCCTAAGATATTTTACATGCCGCAGTCGCCATGAGCACGAGGCGTCACAGGGCCCTGCACTTTCCTAAAATGGTAGGGATGACTGAGGTTGGGCTCGAACGAGGGTCCTCTTGCACATGAGACATACGGTCGAATTCGAATGACGACAAGGTTTGCTGAAACTTTTAATTTTCACGAGGTGACATCACATGAATCGATACGACTGTGCCGGTGTAAATGTATGCGAACCACTCTAAATAAATGTTTTTCGAATAATTTCCTTAAATATAGTTTTTTCAAGAGCCTGTCATTTTTTTTTCTCCTACTTGAAAGTAAAAAAACTGAAATCCCTCTCCTAGTCTTGTTGTCTTGTTGACCTGTGAACTTAAATCCACAAATACAGGGTCGAATTGAGGTGAAAAAGTTGCTACTTGTAAACAGACGACAAAACAGGATGAAAGCACCTTCACTTTCCTTCGGGCCGCGCCTCATTAAAATAGTCGCGAAAAACAAACCAGCATTTAAACACTTTCATTTCTAATTACAAGCTATTATCCGCACTACATTAATGTGCAGTAGAGCACGATGCCCTTCAAAACCACTGGCGCACATTACCACTGGCGGTGGGTAAAATTCTAGCTTGACGGACATTGTAAAATCTTGAGTGGGTTGAGGTGATGGACATATTTTCAGGGGAATAAACAGAGAAATGGCTATTGCAGCAATCGTGAGCGCTGGTATTTTTTTTAAAGATTTTTCTACCTGAAAATAAAGTTAATTTTTTTTTAATTTTCCTCATCCTCCCCCTCCCCCACCCTCACTTGCTTTATTTATTTATTTATTTATTTTTCAGTAATGAGTTGACTCCCACCTTTTTTGAGATCACCAGACTACCGGCTGTGCGGTGGGTTGCTTTAAATTCTCGCTACGGGTCTGTTGAGCATTATTGTGTGCGCAGCGCATCTTGAGTCTTGCAGGTATTTTATGAGCGGCTACGTTTTCCTGGAAGGAGCGGCTTTAATCAACGGCCGCCATTGTTTTTGTAACCATCTTGGATATCAACAAGGTACTCTGCTACCAAAAATACACAATTTATTATCTGTGTTCGTTCTGGGGCGAACTCAAGATAGGCGCGGACACTATAATGCACTCGTGTGGCAGTGTCCTTTTTACTAAACTTTTAGGATGTCAGATATGGCTTAAAGGTAGATTGCCGGCCTTTGATCTTAAAGGTAGCGGGTTCAATTCACGCTCATGTAGTCTGACATTTAAGTCCAAAAGCAACGGAAGTAGGTTTCCATCTGTATTTATTTAAATCATAGCAATTAACGGAAATTATTAAACATGACGGAAAGCCGAATGGGCTCTAGAAGGGTTACAAAAATACGGATGCAAACCTATTACGTTGCTTTTTGGACTTAATGAGAGACTGTCTGAGCGGGGAACTGAACCCACGACCTTTGAAACCAAAGACCGAGGTCCCACCGATGAGCTATTATGATACTGACATGGCCGTGTCAGCATGGCTCAGCGGTAGGATCTGAAAGCCTAAAAGGCTTCGTATCGGTGAATTCCCGTTTCGCGAAATCCCGTTTTGCCAAAAAAAAACAAAAAAAAAACAGATTAACAGCTTAATCGTCAGGGGGCAATCCCGTTTCGCCAATAAGAATTTGACAAAATTTTACGTACACGAAATTTAATACCTTATATATATATGAAATGGGGCTTTAAAAGGCAGAGACAAGCTGCAGTGGTAGCATAAGACCAATTGACTTATTAGCCTTTTGAAAACTGGCAATACAGACGGAAAAACGTATGCTTTAAATATTGTTTAGAATGCTTGGTTGTCACTACGTCAATGCTAAGGTTCTCTTTTAAGAATAGTTAGTTTTCCACGTGATGGTTACCCTTTCCCAAACGGGAATTCGCGTTTTACACAATCCCGTTTCGCAGAATAAAAATCATCTTCAAAAATTTAACGTTGTAGAAGTTAAAGAGGCACGCCTATTTGGAAGTAATCCGTGATTAGTTGCAGTTTCTGATGTTGTGTGTTTAGGTGCAGCGAGTGCGGCAGCGCGAGCGAGGTGCGTAATTTGAAACAAATTATTCTGCAAAACGGGATTCTGCAAAACGGGTGTTTTTCTATGAATGTCTGACCATTATCATTTTATAAATGTCCGTGTTTAAAGGTTCTAAATGTTTCTTGTGCGTAAAATTTTGTGAACGGTATTTGGCGAAACGGGATTTGGCGAACGGTATTGGCCCCTGAGGCAAAACCTGTTAATCTGCTTTCTTTTCGGAGACACGGGATTTAGCAAAACGGGGCGTAACCTTTGTATCAGCTTGATAACGGCTGCAGTAACCCCGAAACGTCGCCCTTTTTTTTTTATTTGTTTTATTTTTATGAACCTTCGGACTTTCTTGCAAAAACAATCATTCAACAAAAACCAGCAATTAAACACCTTCACCCCTAATTAGAAGCGATTAACCGTCATCGAATGTGCAATAGAGCGTCAATATAACTAGCCACACCCTCGATTATACCATATCCACTTCTTACAAACAGCGACCGCTTCTCAAATGCTCAGTTTCATTATCTCATGTTTTAATATCATCGCTCCCTTTGCCCGCTCTTCACTCTTGGCTGCAGCTTGTAACCTTGGCTCGTTTTTCGTTTACACAGAAAGAACGCCTTGTGTCAATGCACACACACTACACACTACACACAAGCTGGGTGGCGAGAGGGCCAAAATTAATATTCTTTGTGTACCGAGGGAAAAATTTTCAGCACCGTCGGGTTTCGCTATCCGGCCAGCCACTTGACGGATGTTGCACACGTTGTTGTTGAGAGTTTGTTACACAAAACGTTGACTCACTGCTTCCCTCCCCCGCCTCGGAGTGAAGCGTTGTTTGTGCTCTTTGATACCAAAGTATCATCACGGATTAATCGCCAGCGTTAGTTGCCACCACCAGATTATATGTGACATTTTGGCTAATGCGATAAGACACACAAGATGATCGTTTAGCTTTCGATGGCGAGTGATCTCCGCGCGTGGTCAAATACATCGTGTTGGCTACACCCTAGTGCGCGGTCAAGAAGTGGCGCAAGGTGTTGCCGCGGCTACCCGACGCCTCCAAGACAAGGTGTTTCATGTCTTTAGCGTGGCTATTTACGATCGCTGGACTCCATTTCACGGCCGGTGAGTATTTTACGGTTAATTGCAGCCAACAGCTGTCGGGTGTGGAAGTATACTGCGTCACGGTTTGTTGAACGTGGCTCTTTATTTTTTAATAGTATAGCCGATAAGCAGCCTGTTCGGTAAAGCTATATTTGATATGCGATGAGAGCTATTCGTAAATGACGTGTGCAGGTACATATTTCGTACACTACACAAAATGGAAAGGTATTGTTGAAATCAAGGGAGAATCAACATGCACGTGGATTACCAAGGGCTGGGTAATCCAGTGTGCAAGTGCTTGGTAATCCACGTAATCCGTAATACTTGGTAATCACCGGGTAATCCGAAATATACCACACAGTCTTACCTTGGCAGTATTGTAAATCCGGCTTAATGGTAGCAAATAACCGGGTGTTAATCCACTGCTATTGTTTGGTAATCTATTGGTAATTCATAGTATTCCATTGTATTTCAGTTATAACTGGTATTCTTAAATCAATTAATTAATTAATTAAATTAAACTAATACCGAAAGACAGCAAGCGTGTGTAACCTTTCACAACAAATCATGCAACAAAAACACATTTAACACTGAATTATGCCGGCCGTGCTGTCTCTTCCTGGTAATCTTCGGTATTCTGAGTAACCCATGGCAATTTCTGGAAAGTTTTCAAGTATCCGCTGCACACTAATTTTTACCAGTTGATAACCCCTCTCTTGAAATTTATCCTGTAGAAGAGTCAAGTAAGCTTAAGGGACCGATCATTATGTATCGTAGGGTGATGGTCGGATCGAAGAAATGGGATAGGCTCGTGGATTTTCGTGCCCTCTCGAAGGGGTTGGGGTAATAATTTTCTTTAGGCCCCTTAAGAGAGGTCACTTAGAAGACCACGCAGTGAGTAGGCTGAAGGAGCAATATTTTTTGGATCACAAAAATGACAGTATCAATACATACTTCCGCCAAGGCATTCAGATGGCGCCGCTAGAGTTAAAGTTCTCGGACCGTCGCAAGACGAACTACTGCGAAAGCATTTGTCAAGAATGTTTTCATTAATCAAAACGAAAGTGAGAGGTTCGAAGGTGATCAAATACCGCCATAGTTCTGACCGTTAATAGTATGGATATTAAATTGGGGGGGGGGGGGGGGCGGCATTTGTGTCTCATTGGCGTGTCAACAGCTAGGTCATTAACGGCCGTCAAGAATGGACTAGTCCAAATTGAGTCAAATATTCTCATTTGTGGAAAATGTGTACCCTACAAAAAAGTAAACTGTGTGTTTGTTAAGTCTTACGCCGTAAATCGTGATGAAAAAAAATGGATTAAAATTAAATTGAAGCACAGTTTTAAAATTTTCTGGGAAATTTTTTAATCGACCTTGTCCTTTCGTCAAAACCGAGGCACGTTTTCCTTATTAACTACCGGATAACTGCTCAGCGTGGGCCGCTACTTTCAGTTTTACTTGGCTACAAATAAGACCAGTGGCGGCTCCAGTGGTGGGTTGGGGTGCAGCTACGCCCTAACACCCACACTTCAATTTGGGACGTTATGGCGTTCCCCATGGCTATACTGGCGGCTGGCATGGCGCCCCTTTTATGATGTGATAAACCCACCACACACACCAATCTAGATCCGCCATTACAAATAACCTTCTATAGGCAGTCTGTTTAGGTATAAGGAAAGATTTTTTTTTGGGGGGGGGGTTGGAATTTGAGGATGGGGGTCTTATTGTTGGTTTTTTTTTCCCATGAGTATGAGGAAACTCAATATTTTTCTTTAGGCTCATGAAGGGATGTGAGACATCATTTAAATTTCGTTTTCATTTTCTTTGCTTCCCCCATCTTCCTGGCCATAAAAAATAATGAAATAGTGACTGGTTCCTAATGTAAGCAGATCCAAAGGTAAAATTTCAAAGTCCAAAAATTTCAAAAGTCCTAAATGTGTTGTCTTAGTAAATGAGAGAAATTATAAGCTAAAAGTGGCATTCACCTTTTGATAAAGAAACCTGTACAATTTTTAGCGTGTTGGCTGCAATATGAATTGGACCAACGCCGTATACGCCCATCACCCTACCACAAATACCCAGTGAATTAAATAATTATTTATATCTAAGGGGCAAATTGAATGTCCTCCCCGCCCCCCACCCTGCCCCACGCTAGAAAAGGTATGGCCAATTTAATTTTATTGTACGATTTTTTTTCTTGCTTTAAGTTACGCGTCATTTCATCAAATAAAATATCGAACAACTATATTTTTCAAGGAAATTTACGCTCCTTATGGCTTTTTTTTAGGGGGGAGGGGGAGTTGAAAGAGTGCAAAGACTGAGTTCTACATGAGCGCCCCCCCCCCCCCCCCTTGCTCCCAACCAAACAACCAAACCTTACAATGTTGGTTTGTGGTGATGACTCAAATTGGTCCCAGGAAAGTACTAAATTTTAAAATGAGGTGCATTTTGGGCCAGTTTTACGGGGAAGTGAAACCAACACGACGAACAAGTTAAAAAAAATGCTCAAGTCATGTTTTTAAAACATTAAAAAAAAATTTCCATTCATTGTTTGAAGCCGTTAAAAAAAATATGTAGCCTATACAACTTCCACTCCAAAAAGAAGACGAAGGCATGTCATTGAATCTAATACAACTTAATAAAGCTTTAATTGCATGTCATTCGTAAAAAAAAAATTTTTTTACCCAGACGCGCACTAGTGTTTCGCGGGTCAAGTTCAGATTATCGGCTTTCCATGGCGTCGAATTGTAGGCGTCTGATTGATGTTGTTAAGACATTATCAGTGTTTGAGCAAACGTTGGCTACTGCTTCTCTAACCCCAGACATAAACCGGCGTTTTCTGGTATTGAATATTAAATATTAATGCGAAATAAATAAAATGCTTTGGAAATTGTGTACATTGACGGGATTTGCCGAGTAGACAACACAAATTCCAGTTCCAGAGCTGTGCATAAGGGATTTCAATACGAAGAAGGTATCTCAACTTAGTTGATTTTATTCTAATTACTAATTACTAACTACTTACAACTGGCTAATACCAGTCAGATAAAATAATTTATGTGACCGATGTGGATGAAACTTGGCATTTAGTTCACGTTTGACTCCAATAGGTCAGAATAAGTTTGACATTTGGGGATATTTTAACTTAAAAGATTGCAATAATTTGTAGTCTGTTTTCGTGAACACGCCATCTACGTTGAAAATAATTGTCCTCCATGGCCGAGTAATATAGTAACTTATTATTTCCGTTTCACAATTAAATGTAATTGTTGCATTGTAATTGCAACTTACCAGAGCAAAGTTTCACAGCAAAGCAGACGCGTACCTTTAATTCTTTTGAAAGTTGAAATTGGCAATTGCTGCCGTGACTAACAATCTGCTCGGGACGGTCATGTCAGCGATGAGTCTTCATATAAAATGTCGTCATGCGCGAAGGACATGGTTTTGTTTTCGCACGGTATGGGTCGTTTAAGCCAAAGCGATAGACTGGGAGGGAGGGAGGGGCGCAGTCGACGGGGAATGACCGTTTGTTGGCCAGTGTGTCTGTAGACTGTTAGCTTTTCTCTTGGCATTCTAATGCTATAATAACTAAAGAGGGCACTTTGTTGTCTAAAAAATGAGTGGTGACTATGGGTGGACTCCAAAAATTGTCATCCTAGGCACAATAATTTAAAAACGCAATATTTCTCCCCACACATGGGGGCCGTCATCAGGCAAATAAAACACAGAGTAAAACGAGGAAGGTTTAACACCTAATCATTTGGTTAGGTGTTAAACCTCCCTCGTTTTACTCTATCTTTTATGTGCCGGGTGACAGACTCCATGTGTGGGCAGAATTACTGCGTTTTTAATTATTTTGCCAAGGTTGAAAATCTATGGAGTCGACCCATAAACACAACTCATTTTTTTTTAATGTGGTGATCTATTCTTTCCATCAATCTTAACCGATATTGTTTATCCTAGATGGGACTGTATTTCGCCCGTTGAAACGTGACGCTGTAATGGTGTAGCAACTACTATCTTCGATTTCAAACTGTCATTGTTAATGCTCACATTTTTATTTGTATCTACGCTAAACAATTTTGGTTGGTAATGATGGAAAAAATGTATCCCCATATTTCAGAATATCCTAATACCCTAATATCCATGTTCATTTTTGGTTATTAGAGAGCGCGCAAGAATTCGAAATCGCCATAGGTGTTTGCCCCTACATCATTACCTCTTTACCTTTAAATGGGTGTAGGACGGTCCCTAGCTTAAGCTAAACCGCAGTTTTCGTTTTGATTGATGGAAAGAATATATCTTCCTCTCTCCTCACTCCCCTCCCCAACTTTCAGAAAATCCTAAGCATGTCTACTTCGAGATATTAGAGAGCTCGTAAGAGCACTCGAACCCGAAAATCACTATAACAACCAATTGAAAAAGGAGCGTTCGCGCGAATTAAGGGTGTTATATTTGAAATACGACTTAATGGTTCAATGGTTGCTTTTACGTAAAAGACGTAAAACCTAAGACCTTCCTTTCATGTCCAAAATTGTATACTGAACGTTTTTGTTTCACATTATATTTTTGATTTGTTGACGGTTATCCATATCCCTCAGGTAGGGGTCTTGAACTTGCTATTATAGCTACTTTTTTATAGCCTAGCTACCTTTCACGCGCATCCATACCAAATTTCATGTTTTTCACACAAAGTAAACATTCCTTCAACTTTGGGCCCCAAGCCGCCCTCCTACAAGTAAAGGGGATATGCTGTTTGAGTGAGCAAGCAAACGAAAATGATAATTTGTTAGCTATAAGTAAGACTGGCGTTATTTGGGTTCTTTGTAAAGTTTGTACATCTTGGTTTCTAACAAGTTTCGAAGTGAACTTAAGCCGTTATTTGGTAATAAACTACATTGTTATTACTACAGTAAGCATAGCTAGAACCATTAAGGCTTAGTAAATGACGACCTAATACACGACTTCCCCTCAAGTGTTACGGCTTCTATAGCCCAGATACACTGTAGCATGCCACTATGAAGTCTGTGATTGATGACACTTAGTTTGGTGAAGCATGCAGCCGACAAAAAAGTTGGAGCGACTGAAGGGGGACGCACTGATTGAATGAGCGAAGCGAACGAAAGTCAGAATTTGTTAACTGTAAATAAACACAAGGCAGTGTGTTAGCCAATGTGTGCAAAAATGTGATGCGAAGAAACATAATTTGCTACAGCACACACGAGAGACAAAACTGTACCAGTGTTGCAAAATCCAACATCAGCCGAACTTCAGCCAGTATGAAGTGTGCGCATGTGTGGAAATGTGTGCATAGCCAGAAGGCAGCATCTATAGTAGGAAATGTAAACTAATTGTCACAGCAAAAATCCATCACGGTTACATAAGCATTGCACACTCTCCACTTACGTACGAAGGACGGCCTTTGGAACTGTACTAAATTAAATTACACCACGGCTGTGACGTCACGCTAACTGAACGCCATACTAAATTTCAATAGGTTTATTATAAATAAGTTATAAAAAAATACGACTTAGATTTAAATAAAAACACATGGAGCACCATGCATTACACGAAATAAAAACCACTTAGGTGTGTTTTTATTTATACCATTGATTATACCAAAGTTATGACCTGATAGGCTGTTCAAGAAACTATTTATAACTAGCATAGTACCTGGCTTCGCCCGGGGATTTGTTTGACCCGTGGTTGTTTCCCAGTATTTGCTCGGTGCTGCCTGATCGTTCACTGCAATAGTAAATTTTTCTTTGTGTAACACTTTCCCTTTCCGTCAATCAAATAGTGGCTCTAACATAAACACTGCCCCACGAACGGGCATTCCCCGTTCAGGCCCCTCCCCACTCCCAGTAGCGTGCGAAAAATAACTGTTCTTCGTACATGACGTCATTTAAGACATGCCTTTGCGATGACCGTGCAGAGAAAATTGTTAGTGGAGGCAACAATGTGCCAATTTTAACTTCTTTTCAGGGCAATAACGTCCCAGTTTCAACTTCAAGCCAAAGAATTGAATTGACACACTCGCCCGTTTTCATTGTTCCCCTTCCGGGGGTCGTCGTTGCGGTTGCTTCATTTCTGCTATGAGACTTTGGTTTATAATGTAAGATTACATTTTCATAAGAAGCTCACAACCAATACATTCACTAAAGCAACACCATAAAACAACCAAAAGAGGTGATATCATACAAAAACCCCATAAGGGTAAAGAGACCTATCAAGTTTTTGAAATACAAAGTAGTATATTAGACTGACGAACAGTGTGACATCATACAAACACCCAACAAGAACTACAATAAAAGAATCAAGTTTGGCCACATAAAGCAGTGATATCAAAGCCAAAATGGGTGCCACCAAGTTTTTCGTCCCAACTCTGACCACTCAACCTTAACTGACCCGTCGGTGGTTGTTACTTAATGTTGAGTGATCAGGGTTGGGACGAAAACATATGGCGAAAACTTGACTGGTTTTTTTTTTTTTTTGCCCTGCCGGGCTTTTGTATGATAAAACCTTTGGAGAGGGTGGAGGCGCAGACATTGATTTAAATTTAGAGGCGAGTCCTATCATTCACCTTTGCACTTTTTCACGCCAACCAACGTAAACAAACTGAAGATAAAAGTGCAGGCAAATGTTTACTTCAATCTCATTGCACTTGATAATTAGTTTTATGTGTCGAGACTGATATTTTTTTATGTCCGTCCTTGCCCTCACACTAACAGTCAAAAGGAGCAGAATCCTTCCCTAGGCTTGGGATGGAATTCTCTTTTTATCTCGCTCACAACTCCATAAGTCAGGTCTGCGGAAGAAATTTGAAAGGGGTTAGGGCGACAGTGGACAAAGTCAAGAAATGAAGGGAAAAAACTCTTAAAAACGTTCAAATTTGTTAGGTCCTCGTTGCTTTGTTTGTGGTGGGTTTTGCGGGAGGGGGAGAGGGATAAAACTTATAACCAACACAGTTTCGGTGACCCGCCCTCCCATTCTTCAAGACTCCCCCTCCACTCCATTCAAGGTCCCGATAAAATCTGACCCCTCCTCCTCCCAACAAAATAATTACCATAAGCCTTTCTTATGCCTACAGAAACGGTCTATACGGCAGTGACACAACGTTGTATTATTGTATATAACTCTATGCTGGAGCCAGTAAATGGGATAGCTGCAAGGATCACTGCAGGGGACAACGAAGGGCGTCGTACTGAAGGCAATGCTGTTAAGAGTGAATTTCTTAGGCCTATAATGCGCGATTTTTGTCGATTTGTTGGCAATTGCTGACATTTTTAAGCAAGTGGAATCTTTTCTTTTCCGATTACAACCTCGCAGCATAAGGGATTGGAGAAAACAAAGTTTTTTTAAGCCTATGAAATCCGCTCTCAAAGCACAGCCTTGACAAGAAGTGCCGCTGTTTAACCCTCCATTTTAATCTACTGCCCCTTGTAGCTATTTCTCTTGTAGCCAATATGACGTCACATGACGCTGCTATATAGATGATTTCCTGTGCAGCGAAGTTAAATAAATAGTAGTCCGCACCAACAAGTTACCGTTTTGTTGGAAAATCGTTTCTCCTCGTGTTTGACGAAAGGACAAGGTTGATTTTTAGGTGTTCTAGAATACATTGAAAGATGTGTTCCTTAAATCCCTTTTGTAT